>JANJYP010090742.1:0-17619 GCA_024605115.1 Rastrelliger brachysoma | reverse complement strand
AAACTTAAAAATTAAATCATTGGCCTATTTATTTATCATTACTCCAGTGCTTCACATGTGCCCAACAAAGATGGTGGATGTAAAAGCTTGTTTAATACACTAGGGGTCACAATTTGTTCAGTTTAAGGAAATACATGTTTCTTGGAGTCATGAGGTGGACACTATGAAATATTGCTTTCATGTAATGTATTATGAATCTATTTTATACAACAGAAAATGTTATTGTTTTGCATGACTTGAACAAAAGATACTTATGACATAATCTGTTAACACACTTAATCCTCTGAGATACAGTTCAGTTACATTTTTAAAAATGTCAGAAAACTTCTGAATTTCATAATATGTAAGCACAGAATCAAATGTAGATTAGATTGCAAATATATCAGATCAATTGTGCCATTGCAAACTGTCTAAATAGTGGTTTATAGATATGTCATCTATGGAGCATTTTGCAGCAGCAGATTGCATTGGAAGGTCTATGCTGTTGCCTCAAAGCAGACGATGGGACATGGTAAACATCAATCATTAGTCTCTTTTATGAGGATTTTCAGTGCACGTTTGTGTTTTTCAGCTCAGTCATTAAAGATGTCTGGTTTATGCTCACAGCAAAGTCACCGGGGGAAACTTCTCTTTACTTAGCCTGAGAGTTTGGAAAGATCTCAGCACAGCTTGGTTTCCCTGGAAAACTGCTTTTGAGGGGTACTGCTATCATGCTTCAGGTCTCTTCCAAATCCTCAGATTAGATTTTTAGGAACCAAGGCAGCCTTTTGGCAAGAAATCAAAGCAGCTCTTGATGGAGCACAGTATCTGTTTTCATTTATTGTACAAAACTATTTCTGTGCAATGAGCCCTATAAAAGTAACTTAATATAAACACTTTGTCTTTTGCTGAAATACTAGCACCTTTATTACTGAGTCACTTTGGTGACATACTTCCTCAAGAAGGTACTTTCCATCTCTCTGTCAAATTTTCAAAGCCTTGGAACTTACCTCATTCTCTAATTTGACATAGCGACTTGATGAGTCATAAGGCATCTGACAGCATCATCTATTTCCTCAACTCAAGAGTAAGTGTTTTTCAGTGAGAAATGTATTAAAAGGTTTTTGATCTCATAAGTGGAACTGAACTCCAGAAGGTCATGTTGTGGAAATGCAACTTGCAGCACTGACTAAAGCCACATTGGCCCACAATCTGGCAAGCATAAACACCCAACCGATGCTGACCTGCTGTCCGTCTTTATTAACCATTTGGTCTCTCTGTGGTGGAGAAAAAGACTTGAGCTTTCACAATTTTTATTCCCCATGCCTAATATTTAAAGTCCTTTTACACTCCAAAACCTATTCTGTTTATTGAACTATACTTCACTTCATGTTTGACCTTCATTGTGAAGAATAATGTACTCATCTATGTCATGTCATCTATATTCACCTTAAATCATCATTTTGTGATACTGCACAAGGATTCCTGGTTGAATGGGCAACTAAAACATAGGATGTGGAGACTTGAAACCTGGTGCACATACACTGACAATGGACCTTATGGTGAAGAGCTTTTTTTTTTTTAATTATGACTCATTTTTTAACAGCGTTAGTAGTAGGAAGNTACACTGACAATGGACCTTATGGTGAAGAGCTTTTTTTTTTTAATTATGACTCATTTTTTAACAGCATTAGTAGTAGGAACTCATACAGTATTGGTATGATTAGTAACCATAGCACCAGAATCAATCATTCATTTCTTTTATACAAGCTACATACATACTGTAGGTACATAGATTCTTAAAAACATCTTTGGATAAAGCATGGCAAACAAACACACTGTTTCTCTATTCAGTACCAATGCCCATTGAATATTTAGCACACTGTTTACAATTCAAGTATGAATATTAAAATACATATATATCATAAGTTACAATTCTTAACGGTTGTTACAAAAAACAAAACAAATCAAAACAAAAACAAAACAAAAAAACAAACAGGATTATATTTCTACAAAATTTATGGCACATAGTGCATCAAGTATTCTTTAAATTTCTGATACAGACCTCATAGCACAATTGACCATCATAAAATGAATGATAGCCAAAGGTTTTTTTTTAGCTGCTCATTGACTTATTTTTAATTTAATTTCAGCTATTCTTGAAATCAAAAGAAGCTGCATTGTCTGAGAAGAAAAAAAGAAAGTCGAATCTGCATCTATCTTCTAACTTTGGTTAAAGCTTAACATCAACGTACCAGCATGTTAGGTTGCATAATACACAAAGTTGTAGTAGTGGTCATAGTAAAAGTCAGTCATGAGTGAAATTCTTCTCAAGGGCTGATTTCCTCATGTAGTGGTTTATCTGCTGTATCTGGCAACCATGCAGCTAGATTTTCAGCTGCATTAATAGGAGGATCGTGACATGCTTTATAGGCAGATCCTACATCTGCTGAAGAGACTTCTACGCTAAACCCTGACAGCTAGAGAACTGAAGCTATTCCCAAAGCCAGTGTTTTCCTTCTTAAGATTAGAGGTAATTCTAGGAGTTCAAAAGCACCATTCACAAGCTCCATTTTAAGGTTAGTGGTTAGTGGCACTACAAATAGTAGTAAGCTAATACCTTTTTTTTTAAGCGAGGCAAACAAAGGACAAAAAACTAGACAATGGCTTCACTGTTGGTAGTAGTCATTGTACCTTAAAACATGGAACATACCTACAAGTCATTACAGAATAAATATGCTTGAACATAAATATATTACAACACATATCTCAGTAGAGTATGGTTTGTGAGAGGTAGGTGTTTCAGGTACCTACAGTAGGCCCACTGATGGGTGTGAGGAGAGATATCACACCTGATACTGTGTCACGGTGTAACAGATGAGAACTTCTGTGTGACAACATTAAAGAAAAAAGAAAAAAAGGCCACATTAAACTTTCAGTTAAACAGTGGAAAATATTGAAATATTTCATCTTTTTCCCCACAGCATAACTGCCTCTGTCAGTGAGTAATCTTTCTATGCAGTTTTTAGTAGATTTGTGCAATACCTGACAACAGATGCCAGTAAGCAGACTCTAGAAATACATCATGAAAACTAAAATTATCTGTAGTTTTTTTAAAGGCATCAAAGTTTGACCTTTGACTTAAGGCAGGTTTGGAGGGATGTCAGTAGTTATCAGTAGTCTTTACATAAGTCTTGAACCTCAAATAATTTGTTTGATGTTTTGGGTAATATGGTTATTTGTTTTCTTTCTGAAAACAAATAGCCATATTGATACCAGCCTCATATTTGTATGGTATGTATGAGGCTTTTGCGAGTAGCTGGTTAACGTAGACTGATAGCAGGGGAAACAGCTAGCCTGGCACAATCCAAAGAGAGATGTCATTCACTCCATGAACAGGCTCGTTGTTGTGAATTTTTAAGTTAAGCTAACCAGCTGCTTGCTGTGGCTTCACATTTACCACAAATAGAATTTGTTCATGTATTATTCATTTTCTGCACTGGTTAAATGGTGAATGTAAGACACTCGCATGACCATACTATTAAATATTCCTGCAATTATTATTAATTCCTATATTATGCATAGTGTATCATTAAAGTCAGAAGGGTATGTGCCAACTAAATGCTTACAGTGTAACTGTAAATGTGTAATCAGATTTCCAGGCACTTCATGATAAAATTCTGGAAAGTACTCTTATCAACCGGATTCATTTCATTTGACAGCAAACAATAAGACGATCTTGATATTTTAAGATATTGTATGTGTAGTTGCTTTCCCAGTGTTTTAAATTATTATATCCCTATGCTTAAAATGCATAACGAGGAGAAAACATTTTAGATTCTAATGCACTGACATGTTTCATCACACTGCGACACTGTTAGCAAGCAGATAGAGCTGGCTCGTCTTCAGTGTTAGCAGTTTGGATGAAGGACCTGACAGTGGCCCTGCAGTACCGAACAGTACAGTGTCTTGCCTGTTTTAGCTGCCATTTGGAAACTGAACTGATGATGTTATTGTAGTATGATTACATTTAGAAGTTCTCCCACCACACTTATGAATGACTATGGGGTCCAACAAATCACTATCATTGCATGTTCTTCTGTCTTCAGGTTGATTTAGGGGTTTGGTCTCTGCATGGCCCTTACTGGACTTGAAGGAGTAGGCCGTTGTGAGCCTGGGGAATGCACTTCCCACAGAAACCACCACAGCGACCGTAGATTCTTGTTCCATCCTACAGACCGGGACAAATGAGAGGGGAAAGAGTGGGCAAAGGGCAACTTTTTACAGAGCTTCATAAATGTCACTGGGGATTCCTCTTTAGTGAATCAGACAGAAATACAACACAGCAATTCAGATGACAAGGCCCAACACGAAGCACAATTACTCTAGTTAAATGGCATTCATAACAATTTCCATTACATAAGGAAAATGCTGATAATATTCAACATTTTCTTTTTATCCTGTTGAATACAGTGACAAGTTGCTTCATTATAACGATAAATATAGTATCTAGTTATTTAGGGACTTACTTAATCTTTTAAAACATGAAGCAGTATATTTGTGAGTTTTTTAAGATTTACATCCTCAGAAAACAATGTGCTTGCGGAAGGATTAACACATTGTTGGTTTAACTCACACAAATATAGAATAGAACACCTTGTCCTTTACAGTAGCATTATCAAGTACAAAAGACAAACATATATATATTACTACTACTATTACTTCTTACCTCAGATCTGTGGACTTTGACTGAAACATAGTTGCCCTGAGATGTCCATTTGGTGGCCTCAGACACTTTGAGGCCAGTGCCAATCAGATTAATGCTGAACTGACCCTGTGAAGACACATCAGTCTTGAATTATAACTTAACCAAGAAAGTTAGGAAAGAACTAGCAATGGTTTTTGGAAATAGCACTAGAAGATCTGCGGCTTAAATACAAACTAAAGGTTCAGTACAGTATGCTGATCAGCATGTCCATCAGATAATGGAGCAGGTCAATGTATTGCATTACTCAATGGAATATTTGCATCAGACCCAGAAAATTATAGGAGAAAATCTTATTTGTTTGACCTGGAGGTCACTTACAAAACATATGCCACAAAGCACACATATTAAACACACATTTGTATACAGCCACTATGAACAGTAATTCACTGACCTGTGGACACTTGGCTGCACTATAACAATCTCCAGCTGAAGCAAAAGGCACAGGTCGACCAAGAAGAGTATGGGAAAACTGGAGGTCTGTGACTATTAAACAGCAAAGATACACATCTAGAGTCACCATTTGCAACAGCAGAAGTAAACATGGAGTGAAAACAGCTGCTTTAAGGTAAATAACCACACAGAACATCACTAAGCACAGTTTATGCAGTTACATTTAACTTCAGGGTTGATGTCACTTCACTGTCACTTTGCCAGATGGTTTTTGTTTGTTTAAACATTTGGGTTGGGATTCAGATTTGCATCCAGTAACAAATCTAATCAAAGAATCTAAATTCTTTTACATCCCTTATCAACCATTTGAAGTAACAAAAATTTCAGATACAGTGACCGTTTTTAAAAATTAAAATGACCTCAGACTAAGTTACTGTACCATGTATCTTTTTATGTAATCACTGTCTTAATGTTTTGTAAATTGATCTTACTAAAAAGACAGAAAAGTGATGATAAAACATTTTGTGTAGCCGATGAATTCCTAGATGCAAAACAAAACCAGTTTTATGAACACAATTTCACAATGTATTTTATTTATTACTCATTTGCTGAATTTGAATTAAGTAAATAAATCTGAACCCTGTTTTTTACTGAGTGTGCTGTTTAGTTTTTCCCATTTTCCTTTTCCTCTATATTGTCACACATAATAACCATGACCAGTACCTTTCTCTTCCCCTCCCTTCATGTTGCCTGTATGATGATGAAGTTCACGGGATGCACAAGGCACATAAAAGCAATGCTTCTTCATAATCTTTCCTTCATCTTGAACTCATTACCCCTCCGTCCCCCACCCTCTTCAAGCTGCCTGAAAGCCAAATGAGTACCATGCAGACAAAGGGTGGGAACATGTGCTGTCAGGACTCAGACCAGATGAAGAGGATGGGAAGATGACTATGTAGGTTCTAATCCAACTTCCCCTCAAAGCACACTCAAACACACACTCAGACACACACGCATGGACACATACACACACATATGCACACACATTGTGTGTACAGAATACACTAATCCACATACTCTCATCAAAGGCATACTTGGACACAATAGGGAAGATGGAGCTGACTATAACAATGCAGAGGAATATAGCTTAAAGATCTCTGTGTAAAAGTGTGTGTGTCTTTATCTGAATGTATGATTACTCACATGCTAGTGTGACAGTTTGATATTGATGCAATCGCATGCACAGATGTGTGTGCTTGCCCTGTGCACTTGTGTCCTTATTCGTCTTGGACATGCTTACCAAGAAAAGATGCGCTCTGCAACACTATAGTCTATATGTGTTTGAGAGCAGGCATGCATATCTGCATGTGCACGCGTGCATTCCTTTATTCTCATGCTCACATGTTTGCACTCAGAGGCCCAGTTTCTTCAAGTCGCCTTGTGATGTGAATATGGCGCGCTGAAAGGTCATTATTTGGATTTCAGAAGAGAGGGTGTGGATAAAAGGCACACAGTGCATTTGAACAGCCCAGAATTTAGAATGTGGAATTATTAAACACTATGGGACAAGGCATCAGAGGGTTATAACAACATTGATGTGTGGTCTTATTACAACAAACAATGTAAGGCAATCACACAGTAATTACGCACTCATTATCTTCAGGGAGCTCAGGTCCAGACGAACTTTATGGAAAAGTGTGTATCCCGCTGCTGAGTAGTCATTCCTGCAGTCACAGTCTTGTCTTCGACTTCCATTATATGGGCATTCAAAGGGGTTCAGCAATCTAAGTATAAGGACAATAACTGTTACAATTTATTTAAGACAAATACATTTCAGTCAGGAACACTCTCATCATAGATTAAACCATTTATTGCCACAAATAGAAATACAGTTTTACTTGGCGTTGAAGGCTCCACTCTAAGATGCTCCCTGGATTAGCCAACAACATGCTGCGCCAAAACAGAGAGCACCAAGTAAAACCCCCTGCAGAGTGGGCCAAAGAAAGACATGAATTGTAGATTGACTGTAAAGCCATGATGAACCCTGAATCAGAAAGGTGGAGGCTGGGGTGGCGGAGGAAAGTTTTACCAGCAGCAGCGAGAGCAAGAGTATTGGTGTAGTAAGATCAGTGTTGGTCAGTGTCATAGTTAAAGGGACCGCCTATAATGTGAGAATGGCTGTGATTGGTGTGTGACTGATAAGGTGGCTGTCAGCTGATTAGAGCTGGGGCGTAGCCTGACTTCCATGTCCTGCATGAACTAACGCAAGGCTTCATTAATCTGAATAGTCTTAAAATACTATATTTTTTGTAAGTATAAAAGGAAGTACAATAATTCTGAATAAATTACGCAATCATATCCAAAGCTCCCCTGAGTTGCAGTTCAAGTCAATCACCACTGGATTATACACACCTGTTCCCATACACCTCAGAGTAGTTGTCTGTCTGACCGCTGCGCAAGGTCACATACTCCTTGGGGAAATCAGTCTGCATCTCAGCACAGTAAATCTAAAGCCAAACACATTGAGACAATAGATGAGAGCATGTGGGGAAGCAGCAGGTTGAGTCATGAAGTGTGCCAGAGTAACTCTGACAGTACAGACCCACCTGTAGGATCCGGGACTTGACTTTGAGATAATATTCCCCATCTATCCTCACACCCTTTCTCATCTGGACCTCACGGCAGGAAGTGAACAACTGGCCTAGGAGAAAAAAACATAAAGGGAGGTGATTTTAGCGTGACAGTAAAGATATGAGACGCATCTTTGACAATGAGTTTTGTTGTTGCCATCAATCTATTATCAACAAAGAATGCCAGAGAAAAAACTAATGGAGCCACGTCATAATTCAGGCAGATGCATAAGTTATTCTATAGTATCATCCACTTCCACTTGAGATCTTTAAATAAACTATGAACACAACTATGTGAAACGCTTGTAACCTGGTTTAATCAGATTTAAATGTGTCATTATTGGCCTTACCTCCTCTGTTTTCCCAGTGCTGTAGATGGCATATTGATGAGTTTATTATTAATGCCTGACTGCTGTGCTGGCCGTCAACCGTGCATATCATTTTAATTTTCACAATGTCTGACTTGGCAGAAGCCAAGTTAGGAATCAACAACTCAATGTGTAAAAACATCTATGATGTGGGGAGTGAACCTGCTTACACTCAGCTTTCACATAAAGAAGGCTGCTTCGGCTCCAACACAAACTCCTGAGACATTTTAACAGACTGTTGACATCACAGTTTGCAGAAAACTGCTGGCTATCTATTCATTGTTCCACAAAGTAATCTCCCCAAGAGGCTTTAAGTGGTTGCTGTTCTGCCTAATGTGTTAAAATAAAGCATAAAGTTGAGTTTCTATAAACACAATCAGGTGTGCTGGGTGCCACACCCAGCACAGTCAATTTAATACCATTACTTTTCACATTCCAAGTTGGCAGTAAGCACTACATGGATAAGAAAGGAGAGAAGAAATGCGTTTGACCCACATTCTCTGTCTTGGCATGCAGCTTGAAACTCAGGTCTTTCTGAAGGACGGCAGTGTTTGGACAGATGGCCTTTGGTGGTCACACACTCCACTCTGCGCTCCATCACCCCTGCACCACAGGTCTGCGAGCACTATTATAAATACAAATACACACAAAAACATTTGCATAAATATACAATAAATCAGTTTACAAACAAGCTGGAACCTCATCCCAAATCCACAGATGAGATTTAGGCTCAAGTCATCAAAAGTGTTTTTATAAAAATGGCTCACTGCCTAGCAAGCAATTTGTGTTTCACCTTGCTCCAAGGGCCAACTTTCCAATAAGATGTGTACGGGCAGTCCCTGAGGAGGCATGGTCGGGTGCCAGGAGGGTGAGGTTCGGCACAGTGGGTGCTGGCAGAGGAGGACTGGGCAGCATACAGGCTGTGAGACATCACTGAGCAGGAGACAATACGCTGCTGGTAGCCCACACCACAGCTGGCAGAGCACTGACCACACACAGATATACACACATTAACAATTTAATAACACAGAACAAAGCTCAATCTTTATTTCTTATTTCATTCTTACCTGTGACCATTCCCCTGTGATCCACATATATTGGCAGGGAGCTCTTTTGCACAACTGGTGTGATAGAGGCTGGGATGATGGTTCACAATAATCAACATGGGCAGGTGTCATCCCTGGGCCCATACACTCCACCTTCCTGCTTCTCATGCCTTCCCCACAGGTTGCATTACACTGGAAGGAAATCAAAAACAGGGAGAAGTCAGTAAGAGCAAAGACAAATTGGCAGAGGGGGGGCAGTATTGTACTTTCACTAAAATTACTGACTTCTCAGACCTGTGATCACTGCCTCTTTAGCTCTCCAGGTGGCCATGATTGGACAATCCTTTTATAGAGGCACATGCAAATACTGTAGAGTGTTGTGTGACAACGACTCCACCAGCTTTCCAGGATACAATTCATACCATGTGCTCAGCTTGACAATGTTACCATGATACATGAAGGTTAAACTGTTTTCCTTCAGGACCAGTGATAATTTTAACTAATGATATGCATCACAATCATGAAATTCACCCATATAAAAAAGCATGCTTTAAGATTTTAGGGCTAACATGTGAAAGAAAGGAGGCTGTAAGTTCTTGAGGCAACACAAACAGGAGACTGCAAACATTCCTGCAGTAGGAGGATACAGTGTGAAGTCCCTGCATGGTGCCGCTCTTTCATGCCTCTCTTTTGAGGACAAAGCATGGGACATTAAAGAAAGATGAGCCAACAAAAAAAACAGTCTGCTGGTGTGACGCAGAACAGCAGGACAAAAGGAATGATGGCCATCAGTACTTCAAGACATGATATGATTTATCCACTGATTGTTATCATCAAAGCCCACATGACTGACAGAAGAGCACAAGAATACCTGCAGGTTGTCCATTTAATGATGCAAAGAAAGAGAGCGGAGATCTCAGTCAATAAAAACCGTTAAAAGATTGTTTAACATCTGTACATCTGTCTCACACTGCAAGGGGCAAGGGGGGCAAGGAGAAGAGCGTCTTCTAGGGAGGTAGAGAGAAAGTTTATACTTACTTCATCCCATTCACCAGAAACCCAAGTGTAATGGGTGCATTCTGCAATTTGGCATGGCCGGATGACAGCAGGATGTGTGTGACTGTCACATAGATCCCCCCTGACCTTTCCAGTGCCTTTTAGCCTGCAGTAGACATCGCGGCTCTGAACTCCAGCTCCACAGGTGACAGAACACTAGAAAAATATATGCAAAGCACACAGTGGGCTGAGAAAAAGACAAACAGAAGTTCAGTATGTGTTTCACTGTATGAGTATGTTGCTTATATTAAATCAATGGCACTCCAACATCAATTCCTTCACAACTGACATTAAAGGGACACTCTACTGATTTTACACATTGACACACCAATTATTTGTCAGGATGAGTAATAGTTTGTGAAAGTTTTGGATAATGTCTTAAGGAGATCCACAGGGAGTATTTCAGAGTTTAATCTTTACGATTTCACATTTTTCAAACCAAGTTTGCAATTTAAACATAAACATTACAGTACTTTTCTCAAATGCTTTGGTGCATTTCTCACATCACTATTAACATATTAACATAGTCATTTTTACACATGCAACACTGCTGTTTTTGTAACATTATTATTCGCTAATGTCATGTCAGTCAAAATGAACTATACTTGTGAATGCTGAATAGTCCTTGCTTGAGTCATTACATACAAAAATGTTGAATTAGTTGTTAAAATCTGTCAAGCAAGTTTTATACATTTTTTAACCTTGTTTTTTCCTGAAGGGAAAATGTCTCCTAAATTGAATAATTTCTCTGAGGTGAACCATAGCTTTCACTGATGAGAAGAGGCGTGTGAAGCATTAGTTGCAACCAATGATACATCTGGATATGCACGAATGCATCTGAAACACTGGTGTGATGTTTAAACACAGTGGAAAGCAAAGATTTANTGTGTGTGTGTGTGTGTGTGTGTGTGTGTGTGTGTGTGTGTGTGTGTGTGTGTGTGTGTGTGGATGTGTGTTTCTGCTAGTATGTATGTGTGTGTAATCTGAGGTTAGCAGTCTACAAATGCTGTAAAAATAAACACCCCCGTCTTTTAAAAGAGGCCAGTGTTTGTTTATTAAAAATTGCAATTGAGTCATGGAGAACTTACAAACATCATCTACATTGTTGTCAGTTCTGACAGAACCGCCATGTTAATCAGAACACAAGTGGAGAGTGCTTCACTCAGTAATTCAAATTTAACAATATCTGCACAATAGCTGTGTTATATTATTCATGTTAATTGCCTCTTTATTACTGTTTAATTGCTTATGAACTGCAATTGTAATTTGAAAAAGGATGATGCAGTCCTAGTTTAACATTATTTTAAAGTGTCTGATTTATCAGTGCTGCTGTTTTAATGCTCCTGAAGAATATACTTTTATAAGTAAATCTAAAGCCAGTTTGTCACTTCTCTGTGAGCCATATAGGTACTGTAGGGGTCACACAAAGGTCTATCTCAAAAATCTCTTTGATGTGCTTTGAGAAACATACCTGCATACTGAGAAAGTGCTCTGTATGGCTTGAGCTGATCAGGTTGATCTCTGTCTGACTCTCCTACAGACCTCAAAGAAGAGTGCCAGGCCTCAGCAATTTCATATAGTCAGAGAATGTATGCATTCTATAGCAGGTATCAAATTTTCTAAAACTTCCAGATGTATTTGTGTAACTTATTTCTCATTGTAATCACATGTTATCATTTCAGACTATGTGGTTGAATGTGAAGAGTCAAGACCTTGAGTTTGGAAAGAGAACAAAAAGTACCAGAGGAAATCTGATCTTCAAATCCTGTTCTAAAATCTTACAAAACCTGAAAATGGAACCTGCTGTTTAAGAGATTATAGACAATGTTAACTACTGCAACTAAAGAAACCTGATTCTGTATTCCAGCAAAAGACCAATAGCTCTTTCATAAGAGATGGTGTGGACATCATGAAACTATAGATGAAAAGTGAGACTTTCATGATTTCATGATGATGAGTGTCGAGTGAGCAGCTCCAGACTTTAAAGGGTTAATTGACTCAAATTATAAAAGTTATATCTAGCAGTATCCAGCTGAGTATCCAGATACTTTTGATGATTTTTTTGGGACAGGCTTTGAAATTTGAACACTATATCATAGAGTTCCACTGCAACTCCAATTGAGGTCAATGCAATTTTATTTCTGCTGTAGAAAGAACTGAAAAAAAAATTCTAAACATTTAGCATGAATTTGCTTAAACAGTGTACCTGTAAGGGTATTAATGGGACTACTTTCTAAGGAAATTTCCTTACATTGATTTTTTTTTCTTTTTTTCGGTAAAAAGCAGTTCCTGTTGACAGCATAAGATAAGATAAGAGATAAGACTGTGTTGATGTAGTTTTTCCAACATCACATAAAAATGCATTTACCTGCAATGTATTAGGATAGAGGCAATTCAGAGAATTCATATTTGGGAAAAAACATGAAAATAAAACCAAAACTCTCGACATAAGACATAAGTGACATTTTTTTTTTTTTTTTTTTATTTGGGTGAAGCGACTCTCTTCCTGCACTATTACAATGTAAATATGTATACAATCAGTATAATAGGCAGCTAGTAAAAAAGAGGAGAATTATTCTTGTGTCCTTGGCTTAAAGGGGGTAGCCCACAGCCCTTTTCTCAACTAACATTCCCCCCATCAGAGGTGAATGAAAGGGCTGGGTAGCTGTGGAATAACTCAAATTGTGGGTGCTGAGGTTTCAAAGTTGTCACATGCATGGATATTAAGATATAAAACATGTCTTTATGCTCTAGTTGAGGATTTCATGGTTGCTGGTGGTATGTGGAGGAAGATGATTGCTTCCAGACATCAGGGAGAGAGGGAGAGTGAGAGAGGGGAGGAAAACACCCTCAAAGAGTGGGGAGTGGCAGGAGTCTTGTGGAAGGAGGCAAATGTGAGTCTTCGTGGATCTTTTGGGATTTTACAGTTACTTAGCGAGAGGGTGAGAGATCATACAGGAGATGGAAAGATCTGTTTGACATTGTTTTGGAAGATCAGGAAACAGCATTCATCTAAAAGGTGTGACAGGAAGAATGAATTTATAGACAACAACCACGTTGAGATGCAATAAATTAAATTTTCTATACGTGTATTCTCTGTTTTTGAACATGCAACGCACTTTTTCCTTACTGACGAAGGATATGATTAGTAGTAAGTGAGTACTGTATTTTTTTTTTTCAGTTTCTAAGACTATGAATTTAAACATTTTTGTCACTGTAGCAGCTCAACATGACTTTGAGCCAAAATTGTGTTGTAGTCATGTGTATTGCCCCTGGCAGATAGCATAGCTGTGTGGTTGGCCCCATAATGACTATGACCTCACCCCCCTAGTGACTCTTCTACGTACTCTCTTCTATTGCCCTGCTAGTGTCTGGTTGCACAGGTCTTCAGTGGTACTGTACAGAAACTCTGCTTCAAGACTTGTGTCATTCTTAACACTGTGCTTTCATCTGTACGGGAGGTCAAACTCAACAGTAACAGCTGCAACTCTGGATCTCCATGTTTACTGTATTTCAAGAAGTTACCTTATTATGAATTTGAGTTTTAAACAAATTCTTTAGAAGAATTAGTGTATGGAATGCTTTTTTTTCTCATGCAACACTAGTACAGAAATTGTGTTGGGTTTGTTGCGTAAAGATGAAGATTACATTACATTACTATTAAATATTTCAGCATTTTATCTGAATATTTAAAACCATGACATAAACAGTTTTGAAAATCCTGCCTGTGATATCTACCTCATACTTGAGGAAATGACAAACTGCTCTTGAACAAGAATAAACTAAACAGTGATTAGACAGGTGTTCTGTGTGTACATGTCCTCCATCTGCAACCTTTGGCAAGCTTTACTTTGTGTTTGTGTTTCAGCTGCTAGCAGCAGTTACATTTCACATGGTCCCTGAGAGGCCCAGGCTATTTTGTAAGAGCCAGAGGAGACAGTGGGATGAGCACACATACCTCTCTCCACCTGTTTGCCTTCCAAGTGGGGCATCCTCGGGTCCGGCAGGCCTTCTGCGTCCGTGGCCGAGGAAGATGACTACAGTGCTCCTCTTCTATTTTGGTTTGGTTCTGATAAACACAGGCAATCTCCCGTTGCTTAGTCCCCCGACCACAACTCACTGAACACTGCAGGGTGAATGGAAGAGATGTGGGGTAGGTGTTAAGTGGGAAACAAGAGAAAAGAGCTCATATTAGCAAAATCCTGTTGAACTTAATATCTTTATATCTCTGCTAAATGAGGACATGGTGCTTCAGGGAATGCTCTGCAGTTACACTAAGTTATTACCAAGTTGTCAACACAATCACACAATACACTTTTAAGTTGTGTTATTCTATAATGCCTTTTAAATTGCTTTGTTGGAAATTTCTTAATCACATTAAGTAAACTTGAAGCAAAAAAAAAAACATATCACATTTGATATACAATTAAGTAGTTCCACTTAAAACTGTTGATAGTGAGGTATTGGTAAGTTTTTATTTCTTATATTTGTTTAAAATCTTTAATTTTAAATACAAAAAAATCCCATTCCACTCCATTAGAGGGGAAGCAGAAATCATTTGTAGATTTCTACCCAGATACAATGCACCAGCTTCCTTTCTATAATTGGCTTTAAGAAAGCAAAAGTAGACATAAAGTGTATTGCCTAAACTTGGACAGGAAACAGGAATATAACAAAAAAACTTTCTCTCAGTATTACATGTACAGGATTCAGACCTCAACACAAACACACTCACTGCAACCAATAGCTTTCTTGTAGAATTTCATGGCCAACTGAACACACTGCAAACAAATTTCGGCTAAACAACCTAAATGGATTTCACCAAAACCCTTTGTCAAACACTCAAACGCCGATGGAATGCAGCCAAGTATTTAACCTGTAAACAGAGGAATTACTTTTAGAGCTGCTGTAGAGCTTCTGCTGTAGAACTGCTGATGTAGAGTGAAACACAGATGCATGCGCACGGTCAGACAATCATCTGGTATCAATAAGGAACTTAAAAGTACTTCAGGAAAGCTAGTGAGACAACGATGAAGGAGGAGGAGGTAAAAAAAGAATAAAAAACAGACACTGCGATGAAAGCCCTGAAAAGGCCTTTGCCTGAGATTGCAGATGAAAATAGTCTAGAGTATTCGGTCCCCATTGGACCAGACAGCAATTAGGGTGCCCGCTATTTCTGCTTGACGACTGAGCGCCCCTATACAAAGCCACTCTAAAATGGGGTGCTGGAATAGAATGCACAAGACAAGGAGAGTTGCATTTTGTCTTACCATATTTTCCAGTCCAGATAATAAACATAATATTGCATTGTCCTCCAATTATGATCTCAGAATGTTGCATAATACCACATGCATAATTTTTTTCCCTGAGTGCTCATGGTACTGGTCATACTACAGATGACTGTGGAAAGAAAGAACCTACATTTGAGGATATGTCTCAAGCTTCTTTTGTATGAGCTGCCTGTTAAATAATTCTACTGATCCAGGTTTCAGTTGGATAGACCTCTTTATCCATTTCAACCCTTCAAACAAACCTTCACCTCCAGCCTTTTCTTCTAAAGTGTGGTGCGGGCAGAGGTTGACACTGCACACACATGCATCATACACATTGTAATTATACAGGCATTTTAAACACAGGGCTGGCTCAGCTGACAAGGAACATCAAAGCCAAGCCAGAGCTGAGTGACTGGCCCTGATCATGGCAGATTCCCACTGCACACTCACTCAAAAATGATAACAGAACTCTCTCTACCTCAGACAAGAGCAGCGACAGGCAAACATGTTGAGGGGGTGATGAGGGGGACTAGCCCCTCCTTCCTGCTGTAAAAGAAGGAGGGAAAAAAGAGAAGAAAAAAAGGAGGAAGAAAGGAAAACACAGCCATATGGGCTATGCCGCCCCAGCTGAACTATATCTGCATTTTAACGTTGGGTGAAAAGACACTATATGGCAATGTGTTCCTCCATCTACCCTGCCAACCTCATCTGTCAGCCATTAGTTAATCAGGGTTGGTAACACTGAGCACAGAGGGCTGGCACAGTGCGTGGGACCAGAGGACAGCTTCACCTCTGAGAGCAAGAAAAGGGCAAGGACTCAGGGACCTCTGCTTCAACGATCAACAGCTGGGTTGCTTCACTCACCAGCACTCACTCAGGTAAGACAATTCCACTTGCTGCTTACTTTGTTGTGCAACAACTCACTGTCTAGCTACTTTCCTCTCAACTACTTAAAATGATGATACATTATATTTTACTTCTTTATATGTAATGCCAAAATTGAAGATGTTTGAGGTCTGCTGTTAGCTTAAAATTATGTTTTTAATATAAATTAAAATTCTGCAAGTCACTTTGACATAAGGGAGAAAAAACAGTACATAAATCAAAGGGGTAACATGGGAAATGAGAAATACTCAGTGAAACAGATGTGCCTTCCCACATTGTAGCAGCAATTAATTTCACATGATTAGGTAGGTTAAATCTAGAATAATCCAGAGAGAATTAATCTAGGCATAATGTGGATTACCATAAAACGGAATGACTCAACCGATTTAAGTGTGGCACAAAGTTGAAAGCTAGCCAAGTGAAACAGCTTTAGTGAAGACAAGTTCCCTCAAGAAGAGCAAATGTTCTGCAGAAAAATACATAATTGATGTTTAAAACTATTCATAATGAACAAGCTGCTCCATATTGTTCTGCTTTATGTCTCCAGGGTGGCATTCTTGATTTGATAGAGTTTCACAGTTTTGGAACAAATCGTATAATTGAGTGTTAAATCAGATCCAGTTCATTCATGGCTTTCCTGTGTGCTACAGTATAAAACCATACAGCCTAGACCAACAGCCCAGGGTGTTTTAAGCAGAGATGTCTGATTTGGTCAAATGAATAAAATATGGTTCCTTAGAGATGATTTTTTACAAGATACTCGAATTGATATAAGATACTTTTTTTTTTTTTTTTTTACCACCAATGTCTTTGTCTAGGACTGTCTAGATGACCCCACCCACAACTTGACTGCAAACAGGTAAGCCAACAGGACACATGAAAACTAGAAACGTGTCTACTGTTGAAATATCTGTCACTCAGCCAATATTGCAATCAAAGGACTTAATAGCGTACATCACCTCACAGAGAGGGTAAATTCCACAAAACCAACATACCATTTTGACTCAGATCAAAACTGCTTTAAAATGTGCATTCATTTGATTACTGATCATGATGGCCTCAAGCATCTATGAAAACATCTATTACTGTAAGAACTATAATTATGGTATAAACGTTTTTTTCTGGTGATAAAAGCTAATTTCAACATTTTTGACCAATAAAAAGACGCTCTTATACATCAGACTTGAAGATAAAGTGTGATGAAGATAAACTATACTGTGTTGT
>JANJYP010090665.1:0-14572 GCA_024605115.1 Rastrelliger brachysoma | reverse complement strand
TTTAAGTTATTCATGGAAAAGTCTTTCTCAAGAGCAGGTGCCTGAAAATTTGTTTCATTGCCACCATTGCAAGAACATGTCAACTTCATCACATGTAACAACTTGACAATTTGTTGATAACCTGCTAAACTCAGTATAGCTGCACAGATAAATCAACAGCACCAACAGCGCAAGCTTTACAATTGTGAAATGACAGTTGCCCAATAAGATTATTGTGTAAATCTCAATTCAGGGAAATAGATTTTCAGAGTCTTTTCTGGAAATGTTGTTAACCCACATTCAACACTTATTTCATATGATGATTTCGTTGGTTCCTCTTCTGCAGGGAATAAGAAAAA
The DNA here is from genome assembly GCA_024605115.1 of Rastrelliger brachysoma. Lineage (NCBI taxonomy): Eukaryota > Metazoa > Chordata > Actinopteri > Scombriformes > Scombridae > Rastrelliger > Rastrelliger brachysoma. The sequence goes on along the minus strand of JANJYP010090665.1, from coordinate 14,234 downwards.
AAATGCAACTTGCATGAGGTTGCAGGTTGGAGACTGTGTTATGACTAAAAAGGGCACAGGGTCAAGAATCGGTGGTCGACACTGAATCCCCACCAGCTACCAGCAATAGGACAAACAAGGTGTTTGTCCTATTTGTGACCTTTGACCTCTCTATAGAGGGGGCAATCAAGGAGAGAATTTCCCTACAGGGAATAATTAAGTACCACTTCTGTATGAACTTACAAACTTACAAACTTATAAAACTCTTCAACTGAAATGTTTTTGTGTGGGCCGGAGTCAGAAAAGTGTCCCACCCATGTGAGGCCCTGTTTGTTCATCCAGTTTGCCCATATTAAATTCTCTCGTCAGGTACGTACACTTCTCCACAGGAAGTGACGGATCAGAATGAAATACAAACCTGTCTCTAAAAAACGTCATGTGAATTAGTGCACGCTCCCTGCAGGGAAACACCAGACTTGGCCCTTGCAGCTTTTTTTTTGTGTGGCTTTTCTCGTCCCTTTGCTGCACCTCACAGAGCCGAGCAGTTTCAGGCTACTCAAGCACATCTTACAGTCCTGCCTGTCGGCCATTTGGAGGTGAGAGATGTAAAGGAAGGTCTTACTACAGTTCTGTTGAAAATCACCATGTGGTTGCATCACAACAATGTACTGCAAAAGAAAGTGTGTGCAAATAATGGATAAACCAACTAGGTCACAAGAGTAGCTGACAAGCTTGCTTTGTGGTGAGAATTTTGTGAAGAGCCAGTAATGTTTGGTTCATAGTATTGTAGGTAAAACTGAATGAATGAGTGAATGAATGAGTCATTGGTCTGACGAATTAGTTTTATTCAAGTAATTTCCCAGTTTAAAAGGTCACCAAAACAATTTGAACTTCCTTATCTTTCTAGAGTTCAGTTATGATCTGAACAAGCCTTTTTGTAATATGAAAACAGCAGCTGTCGCTAAGCTGGTACAAAGGGTTATGGCACTCAAAGAAGATTCTGCCTTTAACATGTATCTTATACAACCACCAATTGTTGCTTTTAAAGTTGTTGCTGGTTTACGTGTGTGTAAACCAGTGAGCTTCAGAGGTATGCAGATTTTGTTACCTTTGGACAAATCCAGGCCAGCAGTTTCATCCTGTTCTCCTGTCTTTAAACGCTAAGGTAACCATCACCTGGCTCCAGCTTTAAATTGAACAGACAAATATAGCAGTGGTATGGATCTTCTCATTTAATGCTCAGCAGGAAAGCAAAAAAACTTATTTCTAGAACTATTCCCAACTATTGCTTTAAGCAAGACACCAAACCACACACAAAAATGTGAGTCGCTTTGGCCAAAAGCATCCAAAAAATGAAATAAAATCAGCAAGGTTATGAAAGGTTCAGTGAAAAATCACACACGCACATGCAATATTCTGTTGAGATATCTACGTTTTACATGTTGAAGCACAATCAGATATCCACAGACACTGTTGTTCAGCTGGTGCAAACAACAGCGTGGCCTCCAAAGACCAATTAATTAATGAGTTATAACTATGACTACAAGTGAAATAGTGGATTAACTTCCTTAAACTGAAACTTTCAAATATTACAAAGTGTTAAAGGTAGCTGAGTAACTGGGGAAGTGAGAGACTGCAGCAGTCCTCTCACTGGTAGCAGAGGACTGCTGCACAGAGCTGAGGTCAGAGTCAACGGTCAGAGGTCCAGACATCATGCCGACTGCTCTGCTGCCTCTAAAAACACACTTCCTCTCTGGCCTTTACTGGATCTCTGCCGTGTGACGCACTTTCCACTGAACACACAGCACAGATCAGGGATCAGGATGTGGAAACCTCACAGCTGCGCTGACTGGTGATGGTGGACATGACAGCTTGATGAGAGGTGATCTGTCTGTCACGAGGAGCTGAGCTCAGTCATTCTGTGTTTGTTCAGATCATCGGTACAGCGTGCCTTTACATTTTTCTTTCACTGTACCTGTCGCAGGAGAGGAAGGGGAAGTTTGGGATTAAGTAATGATTCAGTGTGTGTAGATAGATAAAGAACATAGTGAACTGATCAGTGCTGAAAAGCAAAATGCACAGCCCTAAAGTTTATTTATTCAAGCTGAAGCACACATACTTGAATATTCCCATTTTATATCACTAATACGGACTTCTTTTGCACTAACTTGATGAAGGATATGTTATATTTTACTTCTTGTATAGACAAGAGAAACAATCGTCTGTTCCTTTGTTTCTTTGCAGATTGAGATTATTTAAAGGTATTAAATAAATCAAACTACCCCACCATATAATATAACTCTAAGGCCAGATAAAAGTCTGTTACACAAGAAAATGCACAGGTAATAATGCTATAATATCTAAAAATATTAACACTGACAGAGGACAATCGATCTGGAAAAATTAGTATGTGTGGAACTTAAAGTACATTTTGCTGATAATTTTTTTGTGCTTTAACTCATGTATTGTAAATTAGTAATTTTACACTGTGGTAGCTATCTTTCTTCTGCCAGTGGTGTTGCCTGTAAGATCTGATATAACACAGATATAGATGTACAAAATAATGCAAGGGTGATTACAAATCTAGATATAATCAATACAAGTGAAGATGTGCGATTTTATCCACAAAAAAAAATGTTTTCAACTTACTGCAGGAACTTAAAAATGACACATATTACAGTGTTCCAGGTGACCTGATGACCTGTGGAGCCAGAAATGCTGGAAAGTACCTAAATATTGAACGTGAGTACAATTTTGAATCGTAGCCTACTCTACTTCCACTCTACTACATTTACTTTCTACTCCAATACATTTATTTCACAGTTTTAGTTACTTTTCTTAATAAGTCTTGACACAATAGATAATGTGACACATTTTAAAAATAGAACACATTATAGTAGATGAAACCCGTGTTTTCCATCTTTTTTGGATTTTGTCACCTTACAAAAAGCAGTGTGCAGTTAGGGCCATTTTAGACAGCTCCAACAAATAGTGATTTTTACTTCTAACCTTCTCACATTTTCATTTCAATAAATGTTGAAATGATCCAATATTTCATTGTTTTTTGGTCTTCCTCTCCCTTTAATCATCTCACTACTCCTCAAATTTATCTAGTGACCATTTAAATGGCCCTGACTGGACTAAACTGGTTAACTGTATGTAAAGTACAGTATTTCAAACTAGCTCCACCTGTAGCACAATGCTACTCACACACTGACATCTGATGCATTACTAATAATCTAATGATGTCATATATAATAATATATCAGCTAGAAGGACAAAACCACTACGTTTACAGCAATATTTCACATTTTGGAGTATGTTGAATTGCTGTATAAATACAGTAAAAAATATAATATACAGTACTTTTACTAAAGGAAAGGATCTGAAAACTTTCAGCACTGAGAGCCAGTGGGGTCCTGCTGAGAAAACTATCGAGTCATCCTCATGTCAGACACCAGATCTCTCAGCAGAAACGGCAACAAGCAACAGTTGTGATGTAAATTTGACCCTCAATCGACACTGCAGCCCCCTTCTACCCACCCCCGTCCCGACCTCCGTCATTAACACCTGAATGGGATGTTACCTTAAATCATGTTTACATCAGGAGTGGTTAGAGCGTTAAAAAGCGTGAAAACCGTTTCAGACTGCCCTGGCGCCTGTTTGGACAAGCCTGCTGAGACAGAACAAAACCATCCTCCATTAATGATAATGAGCCGAGAGCTGAACGCGCCAAACAGGTGGAGGCAGCAGTTCACCCAGCTCAGAAAATCATTTTCAACTCTCATCGACCTGTACNTCTCTCTCTCTCTCTCTCTCTCTCTCTCTCTCTCTCTCTCTCAATTTATGTTTTGTTAATGATGAAACCACGCAGATGTTGAGTTCATTTTAAAAAAAGTTTAACAGAATGTGAAAATGTATTAACTTGTATTAACAGCACACATTAACAGCTCTAATTAACAAATGTTAAAATAGGTGAGGGGCTTTGACGTTTTTGTANGTGTGTGTGTGTGTGTGTGTGTGTGTGTGTGTGTGTGTGTGTGTGTGTGTGTGTGTCATAGCGGATGATTACATAACAGGCAGTCTTTTTGTTATTAAAACTATTTCATTTTTACGATCTTTACTTCTATCTCTTGTTATAGCCGTTCATTAAAAGAACACATCCCCTTCATGTTATGATTAACTGAAAGAGTACTGACAGGCTTTTTTTATTAAGCTGTTGGTGAGGTTTGCCCTGCAGCAATTTCTGTCATTAGACTTGTTCTTTTCAGCATATTACGTAAGTATCTATGGTTGCTATATTGCCCGTGTGTTTGTAATTTGCCTGCAACTTTTTTCCAACTTCACTTCAGGTGGGTTGGTCTGCTGTTTTGCGTCACTGTGTGGGGGAGGTCCTAAGCTTTATAGACCGGCGCTGCTCTCCCCTGCTTGTCATACAGCGCACTGAGCTCCCTGCCTGTTGTAGCTGCTTTATAAAGAGCTAAATTTACCAAACTTTACGTTGTTTCCTGAGCTCTCACAATTGGCCAGGAGTATTTGGGGTTGAGGGTTATAAGGTTTGGAGGACCTCCTACCACTACTCAATCTTGTTCATGTCTTTGAAGCGCAACTGTGGAGAAGCGACAGTGATATAAGCGCACGACTGCAGTGCGGCTGCCGCTCAAAACGACGCGACTTTGAAGAGAAACTGATTTTTATTATTTCACCAAACGATGGCCTTATCCGGAGTGATGCTACCGTCATTTTCGACATTCTCAAACCAAAGAGAAAAAACCTGGGAAAACGTAAGTTAAAACTTAGAGTCTGCTGGATTTGGTTTTAAAATCAGTGAGTTGCATTAGTTGTGACTTTGTGGTTGATTGTGATGGTGACATTATTGTACAGCATTTAGATGTAATTTATTTAGTCGACTTTTGGAAAACTAGAGAAAAGATTTTCCTTATTCTAATAGAATACATCTCAGTCTAAATTACCTGTCTGCTGGAAATCATATGTAGTATAACATATACAGTATTTTATTTCACAGCAACAGAACAGTGATGCTTAATGATATTTTCTATTCTTTCAGAGGTGGAAAGGAGATATGGACAAATTAGTCTCCAGCGGCTGCTCCATGCTTGAAATGGTACACAACCTGGACAATCACAGCAAAAAGGACGACGAGGATCTGAGTAATTATTTGGATCTGGATTTTATTCTCGCCAACACAGCTTGCTCAGACAGCGCAGCGGTATATGTGGGCACAGCTGAGCCCAACATGTACACGACGGAAAACTCTGTGCCACCCTTCCCTGCAGACGACCACCGCTCCCCGCCACCCCCGTACGGCGCCAGCCTCATGACAGAGCTGCTCCGCTCCGAAGGAACCAACAACTATGGCATTACGCGCAACCCCAACATTCAGGGGAGATTTTATGTCAACACGACGCCTTTCCCTCGCGCGGACAACATCAAAGTGGAGCCATCCATGGACAGTTACGGCCCTGTTTTGGGCATGGTGCCCCAGAGCTGCAGCAAAATCAAGCAGGAGGGGAACGTTTCATGCATGATGTCCTTCGAGCAGCCCCGAGTGGCCATCTCCCCTCGGGCAGCCAGCAGCATGACCCCGCCTCTGAGCCCAGATGACCAGGGGGCTTCGGACTGTCAGGCACCAATGTGCCAGCCCATGAATTTCCCGCAGAAGTATCACGCCACGGCGGCTTTCCCGCACCATCATCAGGCTCCCCAGATGCAGATGACATACCACGCTCCGCATGGTGCTTTTGGCATGTACGATGAAGGTCTCAGCCTGCAGCCTGGCGCTCAAAGAGTGATGCTCACACCGCCCTCATCTCCCCTCGAGCTACTCGAGACGAAACCCAAGAGAGGACGACGCACATGGCCACGCAAGCGCACGGCGACACACACCTGCACCTTTGCTGGCTGCGGGAAAACCTACACCAAGAGCTCACACCTGAAGGCACATCTCCGAACTCACACCGGTAAGTTTAAGCCCATATTATAACTTATGTGGTAGCACATTAGGACTACAGCTCTGCGTAATTACGCACATCATCACAGATCAAACCTATATTCCCCTTCTCAACCCGATCTAATAATTTTTCCCTTTCTTTGTCCACGCAGGTGAGAAGCCATACCACTGCAGCTGGGAAGGCTGTGGATGGAAATTCGCCCGCTCTGATGAGCTGACTCGTCATTTCCGCAAACACACCGGCCACAGGCCCTTCCAGTGTCACCTGTGCGAGCGCGCCTTTTCCAGGTCTGACCACCTAGCACTTCACATGAAGAGACACATGTGAAGTAGCCCTTATAAGGACTTGGGGTTGATGGGGAGGGGGGTTGTTTTTGTTGTGATTCAACTGATGTTTTTTTATTTAAATTGTTCTCTACATGACCAAAGTCTTTTTTTATATAATATTGAAATTAAAAAGTTATCATTTTCTAATAATGTAGCTGGTACTACTTTGGTTATATAAAAGCTTTAGAAAAGCTTTGTTTGCTTTACAGCAGGCAGACCAAGAAGGGGCTGGCCCTGTATATACTACTCTTCATTGACAGAACTGGAATGCTGTGTTAAACACAAAAGTGCCTTTCTATGACTATGCTACTGTAAAACTCTAGTGTATGTTGTTGTCGACAGGAGTGAAATGCTCATACAGTTGCCTATCACGTGCAAAGACAATGTTTTATTTAAACTGCCTCACTGTTTGAATGGCCTGAAACTTTTTATTTTAAATGTGGTCTTCTTTGGGTGATATTGTCTTTTCTCTTGGATCCAGCCCCTCTGTACACTATCAGGGCTTGATGTCCTGTGCATTATTTTCTACTTAAATTTATATAAATATGTACATGGATTTTATACTGTAAAATGTGTATTTATTGTAAATATTAAAAAAAACAATGAAACTGAACATTTGGCTGGGGAAATCCTTATTTCAGGAAATCATGTATACTCATCAAAGATGCAGGTTGTTCACACATTAAATGAAATGGACCATATCCACCAACCCTCCCTTCTGCATTGCATTTGAAAGCACTTTAAATAGGTGCAGAGGACCTGCAGATCATCACATCAGTTACACTAAATAGGTTATACACATTGCCATTGGATAAGCATTTTAATTTTAAAACATGGGCACTTGATTTCCACTGTGATGTGTTGCAGCTGCAAGACACTGAAGGGCAGCCGCTTGTGGGCTTAGCCTATAAATACAAACACTCAATTTCCATAATTACAGAGTGAGCTGGGAGCCGTCTGGACGGAGGGGCACAGCAAACCCTCATCAGGGAGCCCTTAGACTCCCTTTCTGATGGGTAGAAATTATAGTAGTACATCAAAGGGCCTTAATACTACAATTACACAGAGTCACTCTACAGATTCAAAGTACGAGTCTGTGCATATTATGTCTGTATGGTGTCAGTGAGCATCCGCATCAAAGACTGCACTGAGCACAAGTATCAAAGCCAGATGGCATTTTTGAAAAGACAAATATTAAAACATCTTTCTTCCAGTACTGTATATGACAAATCATTGACAAGTCTTGCTGTTGCTTTACGATAAAGTTTACAACTTTAAACATGTCTTAATAAAAGCCACGCCCTTCATGAAAAGTGGTGGCCCTTGTTTCCAGTTATCTTGTTTCCAAAACTCACCGATAAAAAAAAAAAAAGAGGAACTACATACCAAGATAAAAATATCTGCAGTAGTCAATGCAAATGTATCACTCTCGTTTCACTTTTTTTTTGTTCCAATATCAATGCAGAATGTCAAGATGTATAAACTCTCTTAAATTCACTACAGCGTAACTCTATACTGTATTAACAAGAATCCTTTTAAAGTAGCAAATTAAGACTTATGGACGGATATAACCAAGGTCGTTTCCTTTCTTTGTTAATTCACCTCAAGACCACAAATGTAAATTCTATATTCATGACTGATACATTTCAAAGTAACTGGCAATATTTTTCTTGAAAAACAAGACTTACCTTCTTCCAGGAATGTTAAAAATCAACTTTTATTCAATTAAACATTACAGTTTTGAGCCACTCAAAACTCATTTTTTTTTATAATCACATACATACTGTGCAATATTACATGTTATAATGATGATATGTTGATAAATAAGGCGCCGTCATTCTGTACATGTCCAGTAAGCTCTGGAATATACAGTGAATACATTATGTGCCAAATAAACCTGATTAGTGTGTAACTTATTACAAGAATGCATTATTTTAAGGCATTTAAACAAATGTCCTCCAACTGGGTCAAAAAACATTAATGAAGAGAAAACAACAAATTCACAGAAAAAAAACAAAACAAAACTTAAAAACAGATCCAATAGTTGATTAGAGCATTGAGAGAGAAGCAAAAATCTAACATGGAAGCAGATCTCACTTCGTAAAAGCTTAGTGTAACAGCACCAGTATAAACTATGGAGGTTTACACTTATTCCATTTTAAAGAGGCTCTTAGTTGTATGGGAGTGCAAATTTTTGGGCGTTACAAGAAGGCAATGATGAATCATGTGACAAAGACAAGCTGCTGACATCAAGAGTGACGGTGCAACAGCGCTCCAGGTGGGCTGAACATTGTTCATAAAGGAAGACCGTAATGATTATCACTAGCATCTTAATTATTGGAAATACAAAAGCTGATGAACGATATGGCACAAAATCTTTTTAACCATAGCAATTTTAGAACTAAAATGCATATCAAGAGATTTAAACACATCATATCTTATGTAGATACCTGCTGAAGAGTATTGATTTCTTCAATCTATGTATGTTTAGATTATAAATAATAGAGCAGGCATAAATGGCAACACTTGTAACATTTGAAATAAAAACATGAATTTTTGCCATTCATGATCTGATGACTGAGCTACGGTTCTTTAAGACTGGCTTGTTTTAAAGATGGACTCCGCTGCCCAGAGGCGTACACATAAAACCATCATCAAATAATATTTACAGTACATGAAGAGGTTACTTTAAAAAAAAAAAAAAATGAAATTGGACAAATTAAATCACAGGCTAACAAAGCAGTTAGCATGTGTAGTAATCCATAATCAATATGAACATTTCTGAGTAATTAAAGGTTATATAAAACCGAACAGTGCATTTTACAAGTACTTCATAGACCACAGATTCATTGCTTTTGTATATAAATAAAGCAGTAAAATATTCTTAAAATGTTATTATTCTTGCAACAAACAGGCTCTTGGATAAGGCAGGGTTGTAAGTTGTAGTCAAGTACCCAGCTGGTTTGGGTTGCATTAAATCGCTATGTTCTTGCAAGATGAAGCCAGGCTTAGATCGAGTGGCTCCGTATTGTCCCTGATTATAGTTGCCATGTAGTTTGGGAGCAATGAACCTTAACTGGTTGCTAAATGTAGAGTCATTTGACATGTCTCCAGTCATGGCTGGAGAAACACTGGTCTCTTACACAAATTGGTAACGAGGGCTGCTAGTCGTGTCAGGCCAGTGTCGGTGTTGTTGTCATGAGTGTGCGGAGGACTGCTAGGCAGAAGAGAGGGCTACAAGTTGTGGTGGGGCATGCCTGGTCAGGCGCTGGGCATGTCGGCCTTGCTGAGAGCGATGGCCAGCTCCAGGTCCTGCTGCTCTTGGAGCCGCAGTCTCCTCAGCCTCTCCTGCTCTTCACGCTCACTCTCCCGCTTGGCCCACTCCAGCTGCTGGTTCTCACTTCCAAACTAGTGCAGAGAAACAAACATTAGATATGGACCAAAAAAAAAAAAAAAAGAGAGGAGACACAGAGACACAGGCGGCGAGTTGATAGACAAGCACGGGTTCTAAAAGTAACTGTGGATGCAAATTAAAATAATTTTTTTCTAATTAAGAAGACAATTGTGTCCAAATGATTTTTTTTTTACAGAATTGCAAGATAAGCAAAAAACAAAACAAACAAAAAAAAAATCCATTTAGATTTCACTTTGACATCACAAAAGTCAAGAAAACACAATAAAAGTTTTACAAAATGATTCCTGACACAAAGCGATGCACAGTTGACAGAAATTACTGGCCAAATATTTCCCATATAAATAAGTGCTTGGATATTTATTAAACTAATTGTGCTCATCAATCACCGTACTCAAAGATTATTCAGGTTTTTCACATGCAAAGGATTGAAATTGACCACCACACCCTTGTACAGTCTTACCTTGACACGTTCAGATCCTGGCAGAAAAACAAAGATTACAACACAGAGCTCCATATAAAAACCACAAATCCCTTTCACAACTGTCATGCTGGCATGTGGAATAAAATTAATTAATGTCATGTCAAACGATACAAACCAGACACAAAAAGCTGCCATGCATCATCTCTCCACGAGAGCACGCTTAGCTGTTAGGCTATACACGATGGCAAAGAAGCGGAAGGCGGAGGACAATAAAGGGGATTTAATCTGTTGTGCTCTGCTTCGAGGCATATCATGCTTTGACAGCAAATAAGCCTTTACCTTGTACTTCAAGCCTTAAAAAATGCTCCCCGAGTGCTACCTGACCGGGCAAGTTCACTAACTCGCTGACTTAAAAGTTTATAAATCCTGACTTCCTGTCAAAAGCCACAGACGACAGCAAGCATGCAAGTCCCTTTACCAGGCAGACGAAGGCAACGATTAGCTAGATAGAAGTACCAGTACTGTCCAAGTCATGCAAACGTGTTTTCTGCCTATACCAAGCCCTTAAAAAGCTCTCAGATGTTCTATCAATTGTTAGTCAACAGCCAGTAAACATGGCGGTTCTGTGAACATGTGCTGAAGTCGCTGCGTGAGGGAGAGTTAACAGAATCAGGCCTAGTGACAGCTAGCTGACATGTCTGAGCCGTCAGCCCCACATTGAGACAGTGACATAAGATCAGTAGCTCATGCAGACAAAAATACTTAATCCAACTGAAAACTGTAAGTAGACTACACTTACAGAGCCAAAATCTGCAAAACCCACAGGACAGTCTTTGGATGCTTTACTCGAGTGTGTCGTAACAAAAGTGTCTTTACTGTCTGCTGTGGAGCAAATGCTCTGGGACGCCTCTGATGCACTCAAACTGAGCATACCTACTGGAGAGGGAAGACATTTAAGTACCAAATCCATGTATGAAAACATACTTTATTGCCCTTGCTGAAGATGCTCGTTATTAAGAACCTCTTGGGAAAATAAGGTCACACCAACACTAATGTATAATATTGTGCTGACAGGAAGCCAACAGCTTCAAGTGCATACATAAGTCACCCAGGGGAAAGCAATACTGGTTCAAAAAAGGTGTTAACCACATTTTTTGAGTAAACTCACTGAGCCATTGAAGCTTAACAAGCACAGTGTTGCTCTTTTTGAGCACAGACTTATAAAAAAGGACACACCCTTGTCTACCGTAAGAATTAAACCCACTTCAGATGTTAATCGTATTATGATCAAGACAATTATTCATCTGTCAAATTCTTTCAATTCAGTGACTGAAACAAACTGAATCTGTGAATTTGAGCGCTTCTATCACAAAAAGTGTAACAACATAGAGTAGTGCAAATTTCACCTTTGGTTTATTTGAAGGGGCCATATTATACCCCTTTTTCACAAGTTGACATAGTTCCCTGGGGACTTAATAAAAGGTACCTGACATGGTTTGGTAAAAATACCACAAGGCCACGCACCACAGCAGCTCTCTGTCCCTGTTCATAACACCTGGTTTGAGTGCCTGTCCTACTCATCTCACAAGCACATTTTATGGTAAGCTAGCGATCGTGGCAACTATTGTGCATGAACCCAAGTGACTTTAACCATGGGACTATTTACATGTCCAAAATTGCCAGTGAGCAACAACAGATACATGTTGAGATTCTAAGGTAAAGCCAAAAAGTTTAAAAAGTAAACTTTCTCGCATATTGATTGTGCAGATGTATGTATATATACATATATAAATCTGCACAAGCGATAAACAGTGAGTTTTTCCCCTTAAATATTGCTCCATTAAAACAGCTAATTTGCAATAAATGCCACAATACATTTGGAGGCAGTTAGCAAATATAAACCCTTTCTCTGGACCAAAATTGGTTGTGCAATTGTCCTTGTGATGCACACATTCAGAGCAGCCCACATCTTTCTCACTTCCTCTTCACGTACGAAGCATATATCTGGAGTTAGCTGGCAGGGCTTACTGTGGACACATATCTCTACCCTGCTGTGTGTGGTAAAGCAAAGGGGAACACAAAACTTTCTCACGCTGTGGCTTCTGCTAAAAGAATAAGTGCAAGGTCACAGCGGAAGGGAACGCGTTGGGCATGGCCTGTGGGCAGTGTGTGACTTAACATACACACACAAACACAAAAAAAAAAACCTCAAGATGAAAATGAGGCTTTATGTATCTAAATGGCAGAGAATTGGTTGTCACATTGTTGACAAGTTTAGTTGCAAAAATGAATTAATATCTTAATACCACCAACAAGGTCATATTACTCTTTAAACCCTATAGTATCAGCATATCTCATAATCGGCATGCTTTCCTGTTGACAACTTCAAAAGAAGAAATAACTTTCATTGCATCGTCACAGCTCAATGGGGAAGTCTTTTTTTTTTAGAACACCATTAGGGCACAAAAATCCCTGTTTAGGAGGACAAAAGTCAATCACAATACCCAAAATGATGATGCCATTACAATTTAGTGGCAGGTTGCAACTGTTAAAAGTGACAAATAAAATGTGCACTCAAAAGAAAATACACTTGGCGTGACAAATGGTATTGATTTCAACTGGTATAAACCAACTTTGGATACTAATTATGAACATCACTGGACCATTAACATCAATTTAAGCATCAAGCACAGTCATGTTCAAGCACACACACACACACACACAAACACATACTTGCACATTAAATAAGGGCTTACCATATGGAGGTGCAGGCCGGTTAGGCACATTTTTCTTTGATGGAAGGACAGGGTTGTCTGATTTCTGTTCACACACAAGGAAATAAAATAAATCCCTCACCTGTCACTCAATGTGATGACTAGCAAAAATGTCAGCCAAATTATAAAGCATCTGGCCTCATACCACAGAGGTTGTTTTTATTAATGAGATAAATGGGTAGAAGAATAAGAAATCACTTATAAAGAGAATAAAGTAAACAACACAGCTTACAACTTGAGTGGAAAGTTGTGTTTTATGGTGGAACTGATTCATAACCCTGGGAGTTTGAGAAGCTTACCTTCGACATCTGACTAAAATCTGCAAATCCACCTTTGCTTCCAAAAGAGCTGCTTCCAAAGGGGTCTGTTGTCCCGAACACATCTGTGACTAGAGTACATTGAAATGTATTTGGAACATTTGAATACGTTTACAGAAAGAGCCAGAAAAACTATAATGAAGTTCAGTCCCAAACCGCACATTCAAAATCATCTCAGCATCTTTGCTTATTCTGAAAAGAGCCTGCATGCTATTTTCAGCAAAGGGAATGTGGCATGACCGTTAAATTTTCCATGACATTTCGCAAAATCCTGAAAAGCAGAGGTTTTTGTTTAACCTGACGTATGCATCTGATCAGCTAATTAAAGGCGTCAGTTGGAGTACTGTTAACCAGAACTGTGCCCGGGTTGTTTTGAAGCTCAGTGGTATGCCGCTTAATGAAAAAAAAAGAGAGGGCAAACTGCAGATGGTTACAGTGAAAAAACAAAACATTGTAATATAATATGTTTGTTGTGAATGTGCAACCACAAGAGACCCCATTCATGTGGAGTACGCTGTGTTTTCTTTTGCGCACAGTAACTCGGCTCAGGTCTACAGTTGCCTCTGTGTTCTTCTGAAGGTGTGTAGCATGGCAGAGCATTGGTCAGCAGTAGCCACTAACTTAAAACAACTTCCGTGACGAATGAAGCAGAGCAGCTCAATAGTAGCAGATATAAAGGCAGGACAGTGGCAGGAGTGAACTGGTTAAAGGAGTGGCAGTGTATTCTAGTAGAGCAGGACCAGCAGTCACAGAGTTTCTGTTATGTTTGGCTCCTGCAAGCCTCCTGTTTTTCCAGGGTAGGGGGAGTATTTTTAGTTGGCCAGTAGTTAAATGCGTAGGTACTTGACTAAAAATAGCCCTGAACCACAGGAAAATTTGAAACCGCAGCGAGTAAAAATTGTTTGCCCCTGATGCCCCCAAAAATAAAATCTAAATGTAACACGTCACCCAGAGTGGCAAAGAATGAGTCTTTGAGATGTGTTGCACAACGAGAACGTTCTCTCACATTCACATGTCAGTTAAAAGAGTC
>JANJYP010090622.1:0-12959 GCA_024605115.1 Rastrelliger brachysoma | reverse complement strand
TAAACAAACACAATTCAGTATGGACTGGTGGATAGTTTTTCTGTCCTCTGGAAAAGGCTCACATTTTGATGAGACATAAGCCTGTCACAGCACACTAATCAACCACAATCTCAGAAGGCAGACTTATATTGCTAGCTCTCTCCATCAACTTCATCATTATCATCAGCAGCAGCAGCCAGCTGATTTAAAAAAAAGAAAAGAAAAAAAAAAGAGTTGAACTCATGGTCGCATGTCTTTTTGTGGTGAAGGAGTCTGAATGTGAATCCATTCAGACTCCTCTGGTGACGCCAGGAACATTTTATCCCTGGAGCACAAAAAATTCATTTGTCAGTTGGCGCTGGGATGTACAGAGTTGATGAAAGACACTGTTTACCTATTGTGCATAGCAAGCTATGGTGACTAAGAGGATTCAGCTGCTCTGGCCCCTCTTTGACACACACACAGTGCTGGATGGGTGCCACTGCAAGAGGATAGGAAGTTTAATTTGTTCCCTTATGGCAGATTAGCTGAATATTTTTACTTTCTGCACCAACGCTCACTGGGCGTTGCACAGGCTCAAGTTGTTGAGTATAACTAGTTGTTTACAAGTTTATTTACCTAGTACTATTTATAGTTAGGAGAGATGAAAAATAAGAAATGTAATATCTCAAGATCTGTGTGATGCCACAGTGTTCTCGTCTATTTTATGCTGAGAAATCTGTGCAAAGTTGTTTTGAATGAAAAGAAGAAGTGAGGCTGGACCTGATGCAACTCATGTAAGTGGAAGCCTGTCCCCCTACAGATGAACACAGGAGAGGGAGAGGGACTGCCTTTCCCCGCAGCTGTATAACGTTACGCCCATCATGAAAAAGTTGAGCTCTCTTCCGGCAAAAACAAATATAACACAACAAATCATTGACAAGTACGGCTGCAGTGGGTAAAAATAGACCGAACACAACATGCCGCACAGGCATGTCTACAGCTGCCACTTTACACAACTAAATTACAGAACATGGATGCAAAGCCTGGCTATCAATACCAAAGCATCAACTCGTTTTGGTTTTTTTTTAAAAATATATTAATAATACAAAATTTGGATTTATCTCGTCTCTTCTATGATACAGCATGTTTTTCCCCTAAGCTGGCAGTGAAATCAATCCCGGACCTGACAGGAGCACAATCAACAAGGACAGGATGTGACAGATTTGTGTTGAATCCAAGAAAAGTTTCGATTGATCCAAGTTAAATATCGCCCAACGTCGTGTGTAAAGACCCAATGCTGAACTTCTAACAGGCGTATGTTTAATCAGTAAATACATGCCCGCCAGATAATACACAGCAGCTAGTGGGTTAATAAGGAAAAAAGTGTTTCCAGTCTCGCCTGGTACAGTAGCTGTGAGGCTAACATTAGGCTAAGCGCAAAGCTATCTGGTATCAACATCACCTCACACTGACTGACGGCCTGGACACAAACCTCAGCGTCGCAGCTCAATCTGCGAGCCGCCTCCGCCGCCAAACTTACCAGCCTTTTCCTGATCGTATCCCACGACAATAAAATAGTCAGCAAATCTAGCCATGTCTGCTGCTTTTCCCGAGATATACCAACACAATTCAGCATTTTTTCTTCTTCCAAAGCACAGCCATGTTTGACAGAAGGAGTGCCAGTGCGCTTGCGTGTAGGAGCAGGAGACATCCATGGGCGTGGGCCCTTCAGTTTATAGATCCAGTACTGTGTCCCTACACAGCGTCTTTTTGCCATTAAAGCGGTGGTCCATACCCCTTTTTCGTGATTAGTGCAACCAAACACACAGCCTATACATTATAAGAACAATTTTATAGGCTAAAATTTAATTACTGCTGCTAACACATCAATAACCATAATGGAAAACGGGTTGTGTTGTTGTAACAGTGATTCTTTTGTCCTCAGTAATTATTGTCTGGTTAATGCAACAGAAAGGCTGTTACAACATTTATGGATTTGCTAGAACTTAAGAAGAACTCACAGGGATCTGAAAACTCCCATTTAAAAAGAGTTTCCCAAAAGAACTGTCTAAGAAACATAAATTAATAATAATAAAATACACAACTTTGACAGAGTAATGAAAAAATACTTGCATCAGTGTTGTATTAATCAAATGGTCAGATTTCTGCAAAGTTAAATAATACCATCCTTCCGTTCTTAATACTTGCTACCCTCTTTTTCATGAATGATAGTTGACTTCATCATTTGGGAATTTGTTCCAGTTTTTGGCAAATATCGGTTAAAGGGAATATTAGTGATAGGATAATGACTGCTTACACTACCCAGACAGATTCTTTTGTCCTCTTAATATGACAAATATCCAACACACAAACCATCACTGCCATCACTGTCAACAATAGCAGGAACACGGCAAGCCAATTCCACTGTATTTTGTCTCACACTTAATTGCTCTTTTCTTTTTATTGTTGTTGTATTTTGTGTTTTCTTTTTCTGACCTTCTCTGTCCCACTTTCTCTCTTGCTGGAACAGAGGAGATGAAGACAGGGGTAGTTAAACAGTTGAACCTGAGCCAAAACATGAAGAAATACAAACTGGGTTGGGAAGTCAGGGGACCGCAATCAGATTAGCACACATTTCCAGGTTCATCAAAGAGCTACGACATTGATGAATCATCTTTCAAATTTGTGCCTTTTGGGCTTGACACCCTCTTTTTCCTGGAACACATGAGTCTAGTTCAGTTTTCCTGCCACACGTACCTGTACACACACGGAGTGGAAGGCAGCACGAATACTGTCAGTCATACGACAGCAACTTCATGGGGAACATGCAAAAGACTTCTATATAAGGAGTTAAAAAGCAACAACAGTGTTTTATTGTCATGATTGCACAATCTCTTATTGTAAACTCTAGTGAAGGGATTACTCGTCTGCCGGAGGCAATTATCATTACAGAGTGCTTACAAAATGTTTGCTGCTTTACAGCACTTGTTTGACATTTATGCATTTGTTTTAAATTTAAAATATGACACTGTGTGGAATGCATGAGATATAAATAAACTCAATAAGGTTCTGTCTCAGGGGGTAAAAACACTAAGATACAAATGCCAAGATGCGGATATGTTGAATTAGAAGGTCTGGAATCTACAAGTTTCCACAAGACAGTTTCTCCTTTACTGAAACTGAAAGCACTACTTTGACATGCTTGATAAAACTAATTTACACCATAATGTGAGGAAATGCTACACTGAAATTTCTATGCTGAACCAATAGATCTTTGTCTGGCATGCACAGCATTTCATAAACTCCTTTTTTCCTTCATGACAATATCCACACAATATCAGACATAGATCCCCAATAGCTGTGTATCAGCAATAATAAAAAAAAAAGTGGTTACCTTGCTAATGTGTTGTTTCTGTTCTGTGTTTCCACTCAAGGACTGTCATCAATATGAGTCCACTAACAAGGGTGTTATTTTGAGCCTTACAGATTAAACTGTTTTCCAGTGCCCTGTTTTGAATTATCTTTCTTTCTGCTTTGCTTTCAGTCATTTAGCTTTAATCTAAACACATATGGACACAGTGTGGTCATGTAAAACGTGCTGGCATGCTGAGTGACTCACTGAACTAGCTATGATGAGAACTTAAGTAATGCAGGGGGTGATATCCTCCGAGACACACAGTCAGACTTGATGGCTCTCCCATTCTCACCTAATAATTTCTTGTGTGTTCATTCCTATGGTGAAAAGTCAAGTCATATTACTTATAATTTATAACAGCAACAAATCAGCAGAATAATTTCAAAAATGTTTAAGCCAATATTTTCTCATATGTCATGGATTGTTGTTCAAGTTCATTTTCTGACTCTTGATTTACTTTTAGATAATTGTAAAATTCCATTTCCCATTCATCCACACAGCAAAAATAAATTGCATGGTTAGACTGAAGTCAAATATTTGCCTTGTACAAACAAATACATTGAGTATATTGGCCTTACAGTTGGGCATTCTTACTATATTTAATAAGTTACTCAATGCTTGTCTCTTACCAAATCTCAAATTCATCACCCAGTGTACTTTTAAGCTGGCATGGAACTTAACTGTAACAGGGAGTGCCTTAAAAGAAGACTGTGGAAACATTCCTTTAATTTTATTTCACACAATTAGCTAGTTAGATTGAAAAGAACATTTACAAGAACTATACCTAACTGACCTTGAACATCAAATATAACAATGTATGTTTAGACCTTTTCATCTGTAGTTACTTAGATTTCTTATGCAACCTTACAGCAAGCAGTCGGCTGAGATCAACATGTCATGCATTGACTGGGACCGTATGTGTGGTATTTGACTTATATAACTGCTGAATATTGATTTATCGCTATTATACACTGAAATGAATAAATCACATTAAATGGGATCTATGAGTATGTATTTATACTGAGCTTTGAAAGGGGAGAAGGATATGACTCAGCAAATCCAAAATAAAATTGCTGCATTCAATGTATAATGTGTGTTCTAAAACTATTTTCCTGTACAAATTTTGTATTTGATTCTGTTTCTTTATCTTTGCATTATGTTGCACCATTGCAATACATGATCGGCAGTGCAGCAGTCCTGTACTGGATGGGTGGGGGAAAGGATGAGAGACTGTGTGTGTCAGTCAATGAGCCCCTCCTACCTCCTGTATAAAGCCTGCTGTCTGGTGTGTAGGAGCTATTAGCAGAGTGACACAGCTGCCTTACAGAACCAGTGGCAATTTCAAGAAACCTGTGGAGTACGCTTTTACAAAAAGAGCTTTCTCATCCAACTGAATAATCAGAGTTACAGGTTTGTGCACTTTCTTTTAAAGAATTCTTAAGAGCTGTGATTCCTCTTCTCCCAGCTGATGGCTTGATCCTTGCTTTTTTGAGGTCAGGGCACAAGTGTATAGACAAGGACAGGTTATCTATCTGGTTATATAAGCAGTTCAGCTCTTAATGTGTATGTCTGTGGAGGAATTGCCAAGAAGGTGTAGCACATCTGACAGAAGCACTATCATGTAGTATAGTTGCAATTATTTATTATTTTGTTGTTTAATTAGAGAACTGAGTTTAATAGCATTTTAAGTTTTTGTTTGACTTTTGAGCAGAGCCTATTTTGGAACCTTGATTGGTAGACAGTGTCCTTCGCTTTTTTGGCCAGGGGCCCAAAGCGTGGTTGTAGGTTTACTTAACTGAGCAAAATCTGACCTTAGCTTAACTTTTTAAATAAATGAATGATAAGTGCAAATAACTTGGCTTTTGGACTCTTGTGTAAGCAAGCACCAGTGTGATATTTGTGGGCATGTGTTTGGTTTACATGCATAAAGGGACAATAGGAAATTCAAGAAGTTAAACATTAATAGATGAAAAAATATAATAATTGCATGTTTTTTTCCTCTCTCAACAGGTGTTAAAGACAAAATGAAATTGATCTTCCAGTCCTTCCTCTATTGCTGTCTGCTGGCGACAGTAGCACACTGTGTGGAACTTGAAGTGAATTCAAAGTTGAAAAAAAGGTGAGCTAACTGACCAAGTCATTCATTCAATAATTATTTTTTTCCATGCTGGTAAACATGTGACAGTCTGTCAATTCTATGACGCCAGCTACCTGTCTACTTAATTATTTAGACTAATGGATTTTTTCTCCTCCCCTAGGCTAAGCATATGGCCAGCAGTCTCGCAGCACTTTGTCAGACCAGAAGATAGCAGGGATACCCTGCTGCCACATTCCAGGTAAGAGCACTTACTATACAACTCTGACAATTTAAAAACTGTCTGTATGCATTAGGTCACAAGGTCACATTTTTGTAAATTTGTCATCAAAATGTATTCTGCATGTCATAGAAAACAACTCAGGAATGAACTAACCTAACTCTAACCTTTACTCCAGCACTGACATCTACGTCCGAACCAAAAGATCTAAAACCTCATCCAACCAGTCGAGAAGGCAAGGCTGTTTACTGGGCACCTGCACAGTGCATGACTTGGCAGATCGTCTACACCGGCTCAACAGCAAGTTGAATATTGGGAGCGCTCCTGTTGAGAAGATCAGTCCACAGGGATACGGCCGGAGGCGTCGCTCCCTTCCAGCACACACGGTCACACTAAAGCTAGATCAGGGCAGGCTGAGGCCCGTGTGGAGAAAAACTGACTCACAAGTTCACAAGCTTGAGTCTCTCCTCAGACGGACATGAGCGGGACTTCGCAAGAGGAGCTGGGAACAAAAGCAGTACTAGACTGAGTGTCCCCTCTGCTCTGTTCTAAAATTCTCCAAATGCCTCAGACTCCTGCCAAGTTTTCTCCAGCACATTTTTTCCAGCCATGAGGACTGAGTTTGAGCAAGACTGGCTGCACTGAGTTCCTCTTAGAGCTGAGCCTTGCAGCTCAGTGATGTAGAGTGTGCAAACAACTGCAGCTGGCTTACAGACACTGGATGGCACAGCGTGGAGCAACTACAGGTGCTGCTGTCTGCTTTGACAGAGGGACAGGAAGAGTGCTAATACCTGGCAAAGTGGACACATCCTCTAGCCTAAAGAGGAAACTTTCTTCTAACAATCTTGGACCTTAATCACTTGTTCCTCAAGGCCAGGACTTTAATGAGTGCTATCCTCTAAGGATTATACCACCATTTCCCATCAACCTGTCAGTACTCGTCTGCACTTTTCTGTTTGGACTTAAAGTCAAATGAATCATCAGGAAAAGACATCATCACAATGCCAAACAGGGAGATAGGCTACAGAGCTCTGAAGCTCCAAAGTCTATGTCAAGTTTTGGACACTGTATAAGGGAAAATGCCTTAGATTCTGTGAGCTATGTGCCAATCCACAATGGATTGAAATATACTTGAAATTGTTGTTGTATGTATAAAACATGTGCAATCTGTATTTGTTTTTTTATGGCTGATATATGTATATATGAACTCCTTTATTTAAATATTATATAGAGGTAACATTAAAGTACTTATGCAGATAGAACTATTTTTGTACAGGAAGAAATATATATGGGCATTGTAGCTATTTGCCATTATACTTTTGCAAACTGTGGTCATAGGATGTCTGTTTTAAGTATATTATATATTTGTAAATGTGTTCTATTTTATTTGTGTCAAATCAATAACATTGTCATTCAATAAACATTTTACATACAAAATCTAGACCTTGTCCAAACCTCATTTACTTCTGACTCCTGTAAATTGAAAGTGGCACTCTATTGTCTGGAGTGCAAGACACAGAGCACCTGGTCTCTGTTAAGTGATTACAGGGTCTCATTAGAGCCTTCCCTCTTCTCACTACATTCTCCTAGTTATGACCCCCCCCCCCCAAGAAAAAAAAAAAAACAAAGAAAGGGCAGACAGGGTGCCAGGCGCATTCCTGCTTCGTTCAGCTCATATTTGTTGGCTCACCCCACACCACAGAGCAGCCCTAAAGCCATCAGAGGAGGCTGAGGCTTTAGCTCCATCTGTATTCAATGCTAGATGCTTGGGACACGAGAATGATGTGGGGGGTTCCGGTCCAACATTCCTGTGAGAGCATCATGAAAACTGCTCCAATAAAAAATTCATCAAGACCTTCACATTCAAACATACCCCTGAGACTGAACTACACTGAAAGACTGCAGATCTTCTCATTTGACACATTATCACCCCCTCTTTCACATTATTGTAGGGTCCAAACTACACCACAACAGCTCTCTCTTTTGGCAGCATTTCTTTTCTCTTGTTTTCCCACGATAAAAGGGGTACAACTGTCAACATGTGTACTTTCTACTTTGGAAATAGAGTACAAGGGAAAATGTGGGATAAGCACTAAATACATCCCCTATTGCAGAATTATCAACAAATTATCAGGTATTCAGATTTACAACAATGGGTCAAATCAGGGATTCACTGAGTGGTATAATGTCAAATCAACCAAATGTTTAAAGCAAGATATTCATTTCCACTCATTTAGTATCCTCTGTACTCATTAATAACATGGCTATCAGCTTCTCATGTTAGCATTAACTGGATATTCACCCTGCTATTATAGACAATTCCTGGTGAAATCGTACAGGAAATGAAAAAAAGACTGTGACTGAACACAATTTAGCATGACCTGACTTTTTGTAGAGCCCATAGCTTTTCATACTGATTTCAAGAGTGATCATTAGTAAGTACATAGCATTGACATTGTGTCATATATTGGCTTAAGACAGTTTCATGCTGTTGTTTTAACTCACAGGAAAAGCCAATTACAGCTGTTCAAAACTTTGTGGTATAATTGTGAGAGATTTTGAAAGGGTCAAACATTCAATTATATATTCTCTATTGCCATCTAGTGACTGGCATGGGTAAAACTGCAAAATTGTGTTTTTGCATTGTTCTTGATATCATTTGTTCAACTACATACTACAGCAATAGGTGAAAACTGCGGTTAATTAGTCACACTTTTTTTTAAATGACATTACATTTTTAAGAATATGTCATAAATAAGTTATATACATTTTAATATTTAAATTACTATAATAAGAATATAGTCAGGAAATAGTGGTTTATTTTCCTTATATAACTGAGCATGTTCCTATCACTTCTGTGGGCTTAAAAGCAACATACTTATGTGTGAACTGTCACTTACTCAAACTCTTTCTTTACTTTTGCCATTTTTCACAACCTGTTCTTTTGCAATATGGGATTTCCACTTAGATAATGATCCTAATATAGAACTTTAATGTAAGTGGTTTTGTTGTGCTTCAATCATATTTAAATTGTGTTGTATTGATTCTTGAAATATGCAAATGATGACATTAAATTAGCACAACATACAGAGCCTACCACATGGAAATAATACATGCAGAGGAATTGCACAAATGGCTGTATGTAATGGCAGCCAGTATAAAATACACTTTATGAACAAGCGTGCCATCTAGTGGCTGTTAAAAAGCACATTTTTGATAGAAATTGGCTGTAGCCTCTACACTAAAAACCTTTTAAACATTTCTTATCACAGTAAAAGCATTCTAAGAATAGATCGAATGGATGTAGACCTGGCCTAGTGAGTGTACTCTTTATCTATGTGATGGTGTCACTCCTTCAGTAAGCCAATCAGGTAGTGACGCACTGACGTGATGACAGCATCAAGAAACTGATCAGCGTAGGTCAACTGGGACAAAATAATACCTTGTGCTAATCTCAAAGTCTTTTCATTTTTCCATTACTGTGTACAGTTATTTAAATATATCAGTATCTGTTCAGCAAAATGTCAGCTGTATGACTCAATCATTTATTGCCCAAATACAAAGAATGAAAGGAGAAAACAAGAAAATAATGAAATAATAAAAGGAGAGGAGANAGAGGAGAGGAGAGGAGAGGAGAGGAGAGGAGAGGAGAAGGTAGAGATATAGTCATTTCGACAAACCTGCAACAAATTAAAGTGATACAGGCCCAGGGCTAAAAGTCAGTCCTCTAAAGCCAACTCTAAAAGTACCCTGATAGCCTGAGCTGAGAGGATTAGCCTCATAATCTAAACACTGCAAAGCTAAATCAGGGACTGTGGACCCCCTGTTGCTTATGGCTACAATAGTAAGTCTTCTGAGGCTGCATGAGAAGTTCAACTATCTGTAGTGTAGAACTGCTTGTACTGCTCTGCAAAGGAATTCTTTTGATATGGCTGTGGCTATCTCTTCCTCTGCTAATTTTAGCAGAGGAAGAGATAGCATGTGATTTTCTTTCCTTTACAATAACGATAGAATGCAAGACTCACTTTTTTTGATAAATTCTTTATTCGGTTTAACCCCTTGATATATGCTATCTTGCTTTCGAGGGGACCCTATATATAACAATATACACAATAATTACAAATAAACAAGACTATAGACAATCCAAACAAACAAACAAACAAACAAATCAACAAAACAAAACAGCAGATGACAAACCATATTAATAACATGTTAGTGTTAATGTCTACAGCAGTAGTCTATTTATGGACAAAGACAATTAAATTAGAAACTATAAGTGAGTTATATTAAGCAGGTACTAAATCTGATAAGCACATTGATTTCTAAAATAATAAGGCAATACATTTTTTAATGAATAAGATGAGGATATAGATTGGATATTTGCAGATAATTTTTCCAGTCAGAGAGGGCTTTAAACATAAAAGATTTCTTAGTAATAGACTAGCTATGGTTGGAACAAAAAAGAGAAACTGTGTTGAATGTCTGAGATTATAACTGCTGGAAAATGGAATCAAAAACTGTTTAAAATATAATGGGTAGTTAAGTAAGTGAATACATTTGTGAATAAATTGTAACCAATGCATCTGTCTTCTTACAAAAGGAATGGGTATGGCAAGTTTATCAAACATAATACAATGACGAGCTGTGAATGGAAAATCAGGAATAAATCTATAGTCTATTGTAAATAGATTGTTTATGCAACTTGATAAACAATATCAGCGTAATCAAGTATGTAAAATCAGTTGTTGTACCAGCCTTTTCCTCACACCAACAGTAAAACAATTTCTAGACCAATAGAGAACACAAAGACTAAAATTAATTTTCTTTGAAATATAATCAATGTGATATTTAAATGAAATGTGCACTGTTTGTGTCTTAGTTGATGAGCTGTAGTTATAGACACAGAGGTGAGTGACAACAAGGTTTTTACACTTGTGTATCTTGTAAACATGTCTTCTTCTTCTTCTTCTTCTTAAAAGAAGACATGATTGGTTTCAAAGGATAAATAGGAAACATGGAAGCTACTTTACTAAGTGCAATTATCAAATTGGTACAAACTGCCTTCTGTATCCATCAGTACTAAATGAAGAAATAAAACAAGTGAACACAGTAAGCAAAACAACAGCTGGCTACATTAAATGACTTCCATGAGAAATTAAAACGATAACTGCCTTTATCACATTCAGTTGATCATGTTATACTAAACAGTGGCAGTGAAAGAGTTAAGGATGCAGTGATGTGCCTTGCAGGGAGGTGGATGGGGTATCATATAAAGTATTGCAGCAACAACAAGAGCACAACATGACTTAGACATTTTTCTGATGAAACTTCTACACAGCGTGTATTTCAGAGACAGTAGAGCCTGACAAGGTAAGTGGACTTAGTCTGATGATCCAATGATAAGTTATCTTTTTATCAATGATGAGTATTTTTAAGTATTCAGCATTCAGGAATTTCTTTTTTGTCTGTTTTTTTTACTTTTTGTCTACAAATTAGTTTTGTTATACTGTATGACTTAAAGACTAAAAGTTTCATGTGTGTCTGTATGCAAAATTATTCATTAGTGCAGCACAAAAAGCTGCACATCTAAGCTGACTGGAATATTATCTTACAAGTATTAGAGAATAGATGTTTGGCCTCTTTGTATGCATGGGTTAGTGCACTCACTTCACTTTTATCTTCACTCTTTTCAGGCCCTGGCCACTTTGAAAGATGAAAAAAGGAGACATGCCTCTTTTAAAGCAGCAGTCAAGTCCTTGCTTGGGAAAGAGTGAGCTTGATTTCCCTGTACTATCCACTATCTCTCTGTAATGTGGTAAATTGCTTTCTCCTTTGCTGTTGACCTGCAATTCAGATATGACTTTGACAAATAGCTAACTTATGGACTCTGCCAATAGCAGGAGTGAAGTAACTGAGAAAAGCCCCAAAGGATGATGAAAACAGTAGAGGATAGCTATTGTGTCTGAGACAAGGTTATGAGCCCAGTAATGGCTTCAGGAAGGCTCCTGTCTCAATAACAGAGGGGATGGAAAATGATGATGATGCATGGTGTTCTCAATTCAACATCCATACTTATGTGCTGAAACAGAATGAAAAACACGAGAAGGCACACACCCACATAAGCACTGTACAGAGTGAGCAACCATTAGGTTACTCCCAACATTAGTGTCTAACAATGCTGTCTGCAGAGCCACAGCACTGCACTATAATACCATTTCTCAGCCATCAAATTGGATGTTTCCGAAACCGTACACTTTGATCAATAAAAGAAAGGCTGCTCTAAAACTGAATAAAATATATTACCTGTTGTTTTAATGAAGTTCTGGGATTTGGGGTGGCATTGGTGATGGCAATGTAAGAATTTCTATCATTTAGGAGATTATTGTTCATTCTACAGTGATGCGACAGGAATCAGCAGATTAAGCTAAATGCCAGCATACTGCAAATACTGTTCAGTATGTTCAGTATTTTCTTATTTACACAAAACCACAACAGTCTAAACAAAATGTCACAATATGCTACAACAGTTAAAACAATAAGCAGTACTTTTTGACTCTCTCTTGACTCTAGTGTTATTGTAATACTTCAAGGGACTCAAGAACCTGTAGGTCACAACCACAGCATGAAAAATCATCTCACTGAACAGGAGAATTGTTATTTGCAAATGAGATAGGCAGATTTAATTGAAACAAAAACAAATTATATATCCATTGCAGTTTACCTGGGCCCAGACTGTGGAAGAAACTGGCTAAGCAAGGCCATTAATTATTATAGACAGGTTAAAGGAACATACAGTATGGGGATTATTTTGCCTTACTGACAGCTAGATGAGTGTTCTCAGATACAAAAGATCACTGTGGTCACTTGGTTATAAATAGCTTTGTACTGACAACTACAGCTACTGAAACACATTATGAACAAATATGAGTATGGTTCAATTTGTTGCTGTTTTTGTCTTGACTTTTGATAGGACACCACAGCAGGACTGTGTATATTCAGATGGACATGGAGGTAACCAAGGGCAGGGCTTAGATAAAATTCAGTGCTAATGAGTGAGAGTACAGCATGCGTGAATTGCTCTATAACTGCCTGAGGATACTTAATTTCACCACAGCTTGTTACTTACTGACCAGAAAGACATCTGCAACAACTACCTGGTTTTGAGTCCTATATGCCACAGAAGTAATGTGGAGTCTCTCTTGTACTCTTTATCTGTAAAGTGTAAGTGCAAGAGTGAGCTACATGTGCCTGTCCGAGTGTGTGCATGT
>JANJYP010090513.1:0-13021 GCA_024605115.1 Rastrelliger brachysoma | reverse complement strand
TGCATTAATCATTTGCATTACGACACCAATGCACGTGATTGTATTTGCCAGTGTAGAGTGTTGAATGATCAGTGTGTACTGTAGTTGTCTGACACAGTGGGTTTAATAAGCCACCTGTGTACCATGTTTAATGGGCGGGTTAAAGAAGAGACAGAAGCTTTACAGAGCAGGGCAGGACTCTCCCCATGGGAGCACAAATCTGCCCCAGGCCACTTATTAACATGCCTTCCACTAAGACGCACATGTTCCTCTCACTGCGTGTGCATGTTCGCTTATGTTAACACTATCTCTCACTTTCTAATTGACACTCTTTTCATTTTGTCTATTTATCTTCTTACATATTGCTGCTCACCTCCTTAATATCTCAAATTGTCCTTGAGTGTTTTTTTGTTGTATACACACACAAATGCAGTACTCATGGGGTACAGTCAACATGCTAGCACTGTGAACAATCCGCATGTGTGTCAACAGCAGGAAGTCATTCTTATGAATTGGGGAGGAGGAAGGTGGGGGGCACTGCAATGTTTCAGCTGTTTTTTAGACTCACTTCACCTTTTTTCTCTACATGTTTCTTTGTAAACTTGGCCACACATATCAAAGCACATTATTGTGAAAAATGTTCTTTAAAACCCTAAAAGTGAGCAGAGCACAGGGTCAGTGTTTAAGTAGTGCAGAGAGTACTGGTTGTGTGTTTGAGTTGTGGACACAAAACTGAAATAATGACAGTAGAAGGTAATGAATGAATGAAAAAAACACCATGAAAGCAATATTGTAAGGTGAGGAAAGATTCCTCAGAGCCCCAAAGAATGATGGGAATGGGAAGAAGGGTGGGGGGGTGAGAGGGGGTCAGCATTAGAACCGTGAACCAAGCCGGTCTTGATTAGCCGACGCAGTGCCAGCCAGACAGGCGGAATGTAACGTGTGGCTGGCCTGGCCTCATTTAGGGCCTGTGTTCGGCCAGGGAAGACACACACTCAGCTGCATACACACCCTATTACAAAAACACAAAGAGTTAAAGTGCCATTTTCTCCATAAAAGTCAGCGGAGGAGATGTGTGCAGTAGCCACTTAAGCCTCTCAGCCATCGGGCTAAACACGAACACATGTGGTGGCACTGCTGATTGGCCGACCCACTCCCCTTCCATGGTAGCTTGGAGCTATAATGAAAGAGATTTCAGAGGGGCTCGGGCCTGGGATCCCTAAACAGCCTTTAATGGATTCCTGTGTCAGGGCAGTAAATCTGGGACCAGGCTGACATGCCAGCCAGCCAAAGCGGACCGACAGAGCGGAGATGCACCTGTGAGACACAGAAATACTTGCACACAAACACTATAAACACACAGACTGTATGTTCACGGTGCGTGCAGTTATTTAGACTGTTCATTTGAGCAACAGAGCTGTGTTTAGGAGAGCAGGGCCTCTCTCTGCGTCTAGGTGTTTATTAAAGCAAGGTGAACCCAAACACAACCAGACACAGGTCATGAAGCATGGCCCTCTGATCTCTGTTACAGCTTTGGTGCCGTCTACCCAAAAGGAAGTTCCATAGGGAGCAGTAAATGGATGGTACCTCACTTCACGGCTTTATCAATTTGTCATTCCCTCTCTTCACTGTGACCCTTTAGCGTGGCAGTTAAGATTAAACTATTTACAACAACTGACCATTTTACGATAGAAGCGCCACATTTGGCACAGGAGTTGGTTTATTATACTTTTTTTTTCAAAATGGCCAACATATTGTATTAATTTTACTTGTAATGTGAGAGAGTGTGTGTTTTTCTCGGTTACATTATTTAAAATTATTGTCCATCAAGAGCTGCCAAAATCAACAAAAGCAGGTATGTACAGGATATCTGAAATTTGCCGTGCTGTATGCCAAAGAACAAAAATAAAATAAAAACGTGACTGAGGAGAATTCAAATTTTAGACATTCATGATGAAATATTCTCACCCACTGTAAACATGTACTGTGGTAAAGCTGTGGCAACTGAGTCACCAGCCCCATATCTACCCAGGCCTGACAGGACAGTGGAAAGCATGAAATAGCAGAACAACAGATTATCATACTGCTCCTTCATTAGCTTCACGCTGTCGGCTAATGAGAAGCAGAAAGTTGAAAATGAAAAAAAGTGATTCTCCCTCCATGCCTTCCTGTCTCCCATTTCCTCCCTCCATCACTCAGCTGTCAGTGACAGATGTCACTATTTCTGTCGGTCTGGTTCTCGCTTCCTTCCTCTCCACCATGCCGCCACAAGTGAGACTGCACAGAACGCAGAGACCGAGAGTGAACCAGTCAAGGGAAGATGCAGCTGAGAAAAAGGAGTAGTGAAAATAATAAAAATGGTCAGGTTACTTCAGTAAAACTAGCTCAAACTAGTATTTTGGAAGAGGCAGAGAAGCCTCTTGTGTTCCTAAAATCAAGGAAAAATTTTGACATCTCTTGCACGCTTTTCTTCTCTGAGGGAAACATTTCTTTATTATTTTTATGTTATTTTGTTATTTTAATGCTTTGATCTGCTTTCCTGAGTACTTGGCTGAAGAAGTAAAAGAATCCTGATTACCTTTAGTTCAGGATGCAGACAAAAAAAAAAACACACTGTATCTTCAGTGCAGATTACAAGTTTTTTCAATCCTGGACTGCCAGTAAATGAGGGCAGAATTGTAAACAAGTAATCCTCTGCCCTCTAATACAATAAGCAAAGGTATTACATATATCTAAGGGGCCTAAAAAAAGTCTTCAGATTTGATACAACAAATTATACTTCATTTCTATGGTTATGAGAGGAAAATAATAATCACCATCCATTTTAGTAGCTGCATTTGGAGAAACAAACTTTCCTCTCCTCTTCCCTTCCTTCCCTGCATGACTGGTTATGAGGAACAACTATGCCTCTCTGTGACACGGCCAAATGCTAGTGGACTTTAATAGCCAGCTTTACATTATACATTTCATATGGTATTTCTGAGTGGGCACTGATCTCACAGCTTGGCAGAGTATGTAAAGAGATGCCGGTAAAATGCAAACAAACCTTGGGGAGAGGCAGAGCCTTTGCAGAAGTACGGCCAAGTCTGTGTCTGCCTGTTTAAGAGCTGCTCACTCGAAAGAGGGGGGGGGGAATTGTGTTTGAGGCAAGATCCACTGCTCATCTGTCCAACTGGCTGTTGCTGAAAGCCCACATCTTTTTTTGTTCAAAACAGGAGCCATATGAAAGAAGGAAAATGTGCATTATGCTCATTCTACTCGACTAAACTAAATTCATCCAGTAAAATCACCAGGTGTCTTTCTGTGAATGGCAGCAGTGCAGTACTTTGAATGTGCCAGGAGATGGCACTTTGGTTTCAGTGAGAAAGACAGTTGGTCTCTGAAGTGGGGCAAAACTAAACGAAGTGGAGAAAACAAACACATACAAATAATCGCATGAACACACAGACGCTCACACACAGATGCTCACGCAACTACTGTATGGACAGCGCCACTATATTTAAAGTTCACTGTGAGACAAACTATTCAGCTGACAATATCTATCCTCAATGTTAATCTCTAACTGAACATTACGAGAATATTTGAGCCATTTTCAATTTAAAATCACACAAAAATGTAAAAATTATTGATTATAACAAACACATGTTGTATGTGCAATAATCTACTATGCATGACTATACTTTGAAATAGTTATTAATTATCATGTTTATACAGAAACACTGATTTTGCCATACTACAATATTTTCAATCATGCAACGCATTAAGTGCACATTCAGTGACTATTAATAAAAATATATTGGTCTAAGCATGTTTGAAGTCAGAAACAAGTGATAGTTCTCCAACCTGAAACCATCATCACACATTCACAGACACTTCACAAGTGATGGGTAGAGTGTACATATGTGTCCACTGGCCATGAACACATGAGCTGTCTCCCACCAATGACACACACACACACACACACGGAAGTATCCATGTGACTTTGTTCCTCTGTTTTACATCTGTGTTAGCTTCCTTGGTTCTCCCCTCCACCCAGAGCTGTGTGGTGTTTTCCGGGCTGGCATCTCTCCTGCCACACCAGGTGAAGAGTCCAGAGCCTGGGGCTGAGCCCAGCCACAAGCCTGCTGGCTGCCATTGTCCATTACACTGTCCCAGCCTCTACACTCCTTTGCTCTCTTTACAGCTGTCACTCTCTTGCCTCCAACCCGAGGCAAACTGCTAAATGCATGCATTCATGTTTGTATACATGCACATACATACATGCTCATGTAAAAAAAAATGCTAGGGTAAAGATACACTATCTACAGTATCAGCAGATCCTTACAGCACGATATCATAGTGGCACACACATAAACAAACACCACGTAGACAAAATCTGTAACAGAATCTCAAAACCCACACTCACACACAAACCCAGGAGCCAGAACAATAGTTGTTGTTTGTTGTATCAGACAAGAAGTCAGCAGTCCAATTCAGTCTTGTTTTTGTCACAAGGAGGATTACTCCTCCGTTCTTAATCAACAAGCACACCAAACACTACAAATCACCCACATTGCCGGATACAGCTGAAATATGTACGCATATGACAGCAGCACTTTCACTTTGGTACATGTGTTGGCTGATCAAATAGAATATGAATTTCATTACTCTCATTACTTTGCTATGATTAATTAAAGGAGCTACTCCCTGATCATTCATTTCATTTCAAGGACAGACATGGTGGGGTTTTCTAAAAATGAATGATAAAAATGCATCAGCCTTTTTCTTTTCATGGAGTATGGAATTTCTTTAATCAGATCACATTTTTTGAGATAATGACAACGCAAAATGTTTCTGTATTTATGCAGTAGCTGAATAGACCTTGGTCACTTAGCCAAAGGAGTGGACATGCAGAGGACAATGGGAGAGGTGTAGCTGAGGGTATAATGCAAAAAATATGTCAATATGTTATCTGGTTTGTCTTACTGTGTATAAAGGTACGTGCTTTGAATGGAATATTAAGCAGAATCATTGTCCATGCTTTAATATATTTTGGCCTTTGTAAAAGTAAGTATTATTTTTTTCTTATTTTAAATATTTAAAAGTTGACGTGAAAAATTGCTAATGCAAAGTTGAAACTAAGTGGATTGTATGGACAGAGGTAAGGCCTTGGAATATCTACTTTTTA
Source organism: Rastrelliger brachysoma (assembly GCA_024605115.1). Classification (NCBI taxonomy): domain Eukaryota; kingdom Metazoa; phylum Chordata; class Actinopteri; order Scombriformes; family Scombridae; genus Rastrelliger; species Rastrelliger brachysoma. The sequence continues at coordinate 7,875 of JANJYP010090513.1, read as the reverse complement.
ACAGAATTAACAGTTGAAAATGTGGGTAGGTCCAGGCACAGCTCTATAGGACCTTGTGTGTGGATAAAGGTATGTTTTTGTTTGTTTTTTTTCATTGTAGTTAACCTTTATTTAACCAGGTTATTCCCATCGAGATCAACTCCCATGCACCTGGTCAAGAAAGCTGCGGGCAGAACAACAGTATCAAGATGAAAGGTGAGACAGAGGTAAAAATAACTGTAACTTCATATAATTGCAACTAAGTTATGGTGTGCTTTAAGCAGCCAGGTACAAGTTAAAATAAGGCGGGTAGCAAGTTTAACTTAAAAGCATATTTATTTCATTATATTCTAGCTGGATGATTTTCCAGTGGTCTTTACCGCAGATTTTTTGTAAACAAATGGCATTCTTCACTGAACTGAGCACAAACATTTTTTGTGGGAACGAGTTAATTTTCTTATCCAATTAGTGTGCTTCAATTTTAGTATAACGACAGAAAACAAACTAATGGGAATATTCTGAAAACCAACAAAACACTGAAAACATCAAAAAATTCCAGTAGAATCTCCTGACAAATGTTTTGGAGAGTTTCAATCTTTCAGGGGTTATTGCACACTGACAGGCCATAAATTATCAAGGCTTTCTAGGCTTCTCAATTTTCAGTCTTAGTTTCAGTTGACAGAAAAGAATCTAGGGTTGTCAGACTTTAGACACAAAACCCAGAAGGGTTTGGAAAGGGTTTTAATGTGTATGTGCGGGGGCAGTATACTGATTTATCAGAGTTATAAACTATAATGTTTTTAAAAAGTAACAGCAGGAAGGCAAAGTGAAAAGATGAGAATGGAAAGAGTATTGTGTATAGAGGATCAAATGGACTATATACAAACACAAACACACACAAAACCAGTGCTCTGGGACATGCTATCCTGTGTCCTGTGTGTGCCTCTTCCAGTGGTCTCCAGGGACCCGTTACTGTGGCAGTGAACAGGCCTCAATGGCAGGGACAGGGGTGTGAGCGTGTGTATATCCTGAATATGGTGTGCACGTCTTTGTGAGTGTGCGCACATCAATTGCATGTTAACTGTTAATCTGTGTGCGTGTGTGTGTATGTTGGCCCAGCTTTGTGTGTGCATAAGCTGGGGGAGGGTGTCCGAGGAGGCTTTTAGAAAAGCCCTAATTGCCGTTCCTCTCCTCTCCCCGGCCGTCACACCTTCCTCTGCGCTAAGGCTTTCCAGCCTCATCACACACACAGGAAACACAACGCTAATTAGAGACAGCACAACCTCTCCTAATCACACTCTTACATGACTGTGACCAAAATGTCAGCGTGTGCATGCAGGCATGTTTTTTGTGTGTGTTTTTTTAAGCTGAATTAAGAGTCTATTTTTTTGTTTTTTTAGCAATAAGAGGTGGAAGAGCTCCAGCTGTGAGTACAGAGGTAAAGATATGAGGTGGGAAATATAACTCGTATCCCTGAGGCTGTATGCATGTACTCTGTACTGTACAGAAGTGTGCAATTATAATTACCTGAAACTAAACTTTTAAAACCAAGAGATATATGTGAGCATTTACATTTACAGCACACAACAGTGTTATAATTTTCAAATGTTAAATCTCCTGATAAATTTATTGATGAACGCATACTTTGTGAGCACGCATGTGCTTGCATTTCACTTGCCAGCTTTGCACACAACAAAGACAGAAAAAAAACGTGCTATCCACTTATGGTGCAAAAGCAAATTCTTCAGAGGAAATGCTGACCAGCAGATGAGTTGCTTCTACTGTCCGTGCTGTTCACAGAAAAATACTGAATGTACAACATGAGTGCGTTGAAAGAAAAAAAATGCTTATCATTACATTTGGCACCCTGACAAACTAATATGCTTCCAAGAGCTGTTACAAGAGAGAGAGTGAGTTAGGGGGGAGACGGGGAGAGGCAGAAGAGGGATGGAGATAAAAGAGAAAGAGAGAGTGATGCGAGGATGGAGAAAAGAAAGGAATGAGAAGAAAAAGTGGACGGAAAGAGTACAGAAGTGGAACACTGCATCCATGTCGATCAAGTGAAAACTGAGCTCTGGAATGATCAGTGTAGCTGTAGTTAACTCATTTACTGGTGCCTGTGTGTGTGTGTGTGTGTGTGTGTGTGTGTGTGTGTGTGTGTGTGTGTGTCATACCCGTCTCATCTTCTGCAGTCTCCTTGGAGACAGGCTCTTGGTGCTGGTGGGAGACCCTGCGCAGATAGTCATTCCTTCTTCTTCTTCTTCCTGAGGAAGAAATGATGAACATAAATCTTAGATGTTTTTTGTTATACATTAACTAAACTATCATCGAGTTTTGTAAATGTTGTATGTTTGCATTCATGTAAAAGCCTGTTATTTGTTTGTTGCAATTTTTCAGTGACGCTGATGAAAATGAAAGAATGAATCTGGTGGAATTTAATGCTTTTTCTTACTGTCAAAAAATCCCACAAAAAGATCAAAATAAATAATAAAATAATTAAACTCGCAAGTGTTGCCCATGTTGCAGAAGTCTGTCAAACCCACAATAACACTAGGTGTTATCTTTATTGTACAATGAACACGGGCAGTGTGGTTTATTTTGAATAGTTAATGCACTGTACATATATCCTGTAAATGCACTAAATCTGGAGGTTAAATAGTCCCCTACAAATACACTATTTACTTGTGTCTGAGTAACACTTGCTAAACACTATAGTCCCCAGCTGTCATCTGTAAAATGTTGTCAGTTTTAGCCTAAAAGTTTTTTCTCTTGCAGGTTACAGCTATGATTATCAGTTGAATGTCAATACATTTGTCCTTTTAGTGTCCTAGTGTAGATGCCTACAGCTGGCAGCAACATAAATGCTTTGCACATCAAGTGTGTTCCTACCAAAACCAGAATTAATTTGTCTTCTGACGGCACAGGAAATCTGTTTAACTTCCAAATCAAATAGATTTTAGCATTTCCATTTGCCACTCCTGACTGCATGCATGTTTGTGTGTTCATACACTTTGCAGAACACTGCATACTCCTCTTGTTCATCATCAGTGCCATCTCTCTTCAGTTTTCCACTGACAGATCAAACTGCTATTGCCTTATCAAATCCATCAGGCTTATGGAAACATACACCTCGTTACATTAGCTTTGAGGAAATCACAGGCTTACTGATGAAATATGCAGACAATAAAAGAGAAAGAGGGGCCAGGGCTCGGATGACATGACAGGCCATAGCCAGAGGGGCGTTGGTTAAAAATGTACAGCCCTGAACAAAGCGCTAAGCAGGCTTCAACAGTCATTAAAGGCCGCTGCATCAGAATCACACACTCCATGTAAAGCAGCCTTCCTGTCTGTTTCCATGAGGGGGGTGTGTGTCTCTCCGTGTGCCTCCGTGTGTGCGTGCGTGTGTGTATGAGAGCTTCCACAAGCGTGTGCATGTGAGTCAGAGAGGTGTGAAGGTCTGTGCACTCACCCTCGCTTTAAGTCTGCCCTTAATGTCCCGGATGCCCCTCTTGGCGTGACTCTTGGCCTAGGAGGAAAAACAAATCACACATGCGCACATACCCACACCCACAGATTATTAATCAAAACATGTTGAATTAACATTCTGTTCTGGTTTCATGTAACATCAAGAAATGCTTTGATCCCTGTGGCAAAAACACAGAGACAAAAGGCTGGATAAGAGAGCCTTGCACACTAACAGGAGGCAATAACATGAAAGGGCACCCTGACCACCTATTGTACAGCACATAACGACGTGGTACTGCTCATCAAACATAGTCTAGTCATGAACAGTTCTGCCATTCCCTCCACAGGCAATTTCAAACATACAACAGTTGCTAATTTCTTTTATATGTAAGCATTCAGTGGTGTCATCATCGGAGCTCTATTTCAATGAATTTTCAGGGGCACATATTGAATGAGGAAATGCATCAAGCTATGCTGATGTAGTTGCCTATTAACACAGTTTTGCAGATGAACGTACCTTTATCACTGCTGTGTTGATGAGTGCTCCTCCTCTCTGTTATAGACATAGAAAATTATTTGTCAGGCACTTTGAGTACAGTAAGTCTGAACACACAGATGCGCATTAAACCCAATAATTTGTGTCAAATTGATGACACATGAACACAGGATCATTCACTGTCATCATTTATCTACTTTTAACATAAAGTCTTACAACATGTTGACCAAAATAATGACTCAAAGCAAACTAAGATTTGAGACAAATATTAATTTAAGTTTATATTACACATATAAGTACTATACAGAATAACAGATGTACACAATTAATTACTTTGATCATCTGTTTGAGTATTCTACATTTGATTTTACATTAATTTCCCATGGAGTTACACACAGTTTATCAAGATATCAAACACATGATGCGACCCCAGCACAAGAGTCACTTTCAATAACCAAATCCCTGTGCAGCTGTAAATAGTACTGAAATACAACTTCAGTAAAACAGCGGTGACACCAGACAAAGTATTGTATCGCTGAGCCATGATAAACTGCATGATTCATGGCATTCAGGAGGTTTTTATTTAGAAACAGGCTAAAACAGTGATGGAGGGGACTGTACTTGATTGATTTCTACTTTGAGCTCCGCAGACTGACATTATGGTACCCAATATCTCTCTGTGTCTGTCTTCTTTTCTCTGAGTTTCTGCATCTCTCATAGTTCCTTTGGCGTCTCACTCTTTTTCTCTCTGTTTGGTCTTTAGTGTAAGCACAAAGCGTCGGCTAAACGGCTAAACAGAGTAAATGGCAGACAGCATTTCAGAAGTCGGCAGAGGGAGAGGAGGAGAGGGGCCGAGGTGAAGGCCCCTCTTATAGATCCCTGTCAGTCAGGAAATGTGAACTTTAACAAACCTTTGAAGAGCACTCTAGAGAACTAATTCAGCCTTAGCTGACGGCGGGGGAGAAAGGGAGGGTGAGGGAGAGATACTCAGTGAGTAAGGAAGAGAGAAAGGCAGAGGGGGGTCTGTGACAGAGATAAAAAGAGAGAGAGAGGGAGAGAGAGGGAGGGAGGGAAATAAAGAGAGATAGATAGGGAGGAAACAGAGAGGAGGAAAGAGACAGAAGGAGATGAAGAAGGAGGGAGAGATCTATGTTCTTGGGTTGGTTCAACGAAGTAACGCCTGTGCTTGCTGCCAGATCAACATGTCATGTCGGAGGACGTCTTGTCACGTCAAATCACTCCTGTCTCCCTCCCCGTCTGTCTCCACTGTCCTGCTGCACGCGCCGCTTCACACACCAAACTGCACTCGAGCTGGATCTGTACATTCAGGCAGCCCTTCACTCCAAAGGCAACACCGGGACTTCAAACACTTAGTCATGTCAATCACGCTTTTAATTAAATATAACTCAGGAATAAAATGAGTGAAACATAAAAAAAAGCCACAGATAAAAGTATTTAGTTATGATACCGGGACATTCTGTGAATACCTTTACAGTGTGCATCCATTGCTGATAAGACCTTGAATTACCTGAAGGGATGTATAAAACACAGGAAAAATGAATTAATCATTTTGCGCTCAATAAGACTGTATTAACATTGCAAAGTAGAGCTAACTATGTATATTACACTGTGACAAAGTCCTATAGCAAAACAGACACTCACACACTATTGAACATTTCAAATTTTAGACAAGACAAGTATTGAGTCTGATGAAAAATGAATAAAATTAAAGTTCTATGTCATATCTCTGGATTGATTGAATCACTTCTGTAAAACTTGCAACAGTTAAAGATGTTTTCTTCTCATGTTTCTTTGTCAAAATCAAAAATAAATAAGAAACATATAAACTGTAAATTGTAAAATTAATCCTCTAATTGGGAATAGAAGAATTTTAAGTGCAGAAAGGAGGACTGTATATAGACAGTTTTCAGGGCATGATCTCATTTAGAGAAAAGAATTGCAGATGACAGTGTAAGTTTGGGTCAGGATCATAATTGATAAGTTCCCTAATATGATGACTGCTTAGCTGGTGCATTTGATGACTTTTTTCATGCAAATACAACTCAAGCCTGAGGTGTTACAATCAAAATGACATAAATTGTCTGAGCAGTCCTGTGGGATTTCTTTCACACGTAAATTTTTGATGTCTCCACCTGTTATGACACTCACTGCCGACAAAACATTATTAATTCTTTCATCAGTCTTCTTTTGCCACATTCAACCATATTTACAACCTTTTTATCATCTCCAATAGAATATTTTTGTCACAGATGACATCATGAATGTGTGTCAAATATAACAAATTAATCCAATTCACAATGAAAGGTGATGCCGATTTTAGAAAGGACTCACTTCAAGGCACAATTCAAAACTTGATGTTGTCTTTTATATCAATAATAATTTAATTCTAATCTTTCAAAACTAATATAGTCCATCACTGCATTAGTACAACTGTCTTCCATGATGGCTTTTGACTTCACATGAAACTTCTTCAGATGATACGGCAAATGGGCAGCTGAGCACCAGAAATGTTTTTAAATTAANCAACTGTCTTCCATGATGGCTTTTGACTTCACATGAAACTTCTTCAGATGATACAGCAAATGGGCAGCTGAGCACCAGAAATGTTTTTAAATTTAAAAAAAATCATACAGTATAAGATTGTAAAGCCTTCCATTTTTAATTTATTGATTTTGCTTTATCTCTTTGTACTTGTTTTAATGTTTTGAGATTAGATTTTATGTGGCCACTCAAAGGTTTTGAATGTATTCTGTTTTGATTTTTATGACCTTTGCTAACTCTTTTTACTTTAGCACAATGCCTTCTTCCTTTTGCATGAAATATGGCAAATGAATATAATCTGACTAATTGATGAACTGGTCTGGCACTACTCACTTCCACAGAAGCCCCCCTCTGTGATCTCTTCTTCAAACACGTCGGTGAAGCCGCGGCCTGCGTTCAATTTGGCCAGCCGTCCGTCGATGAACTACAACCATAAATTACAACTTGCTTATTAAAGAGGGGAGGAGGGGGAGAAGGTGGACACACTTAAACAGACTTACACACACACACACACACACACACACACACACACACACACACACACACACACACACACAGATTCAAGCACTCAGGCAACAGTGGGTGTTATTAATCCTACCTGACGGAAACTACATCCCAAGATTAGGTGGTTTGCAGGTAATAGGGATTTGGTAATGTGGAGCAGGTGAGGGATTAGGGCAGCAGACTACATGCTGCACACTGTCTGAGACATGAGGAAGTTTCATTTCCTCCCTTTGTAACATGGAGCGCATAAAACTCCATCTCATAAATATGAGCCTAACAGCCAAGACAGCTACAGCTACACATTTCACCAAAGCACACAAAAGCATGTAAATATGTTACACAACTAAAAGTAAACGCGTGTAAATCAAACTTTTTAGCCTTTGTAGGTTTTATGTAAAGGTAAGGGTAGGAGGAGAAGCAGCCAACAATTAGCAAAAGTGTCACTAAAATAATTATTATATAAAGGGAAATAAATGTGTGGAAATGAAGCTGTAATTTATTTTGACCGATTATTGCTTTAATTAATAGACAACACCTCCTACCTATTGAGCACTGTATTTTTTAAAACAACAAATAGTCATACACTTTTCTTTGACATAAACATATTGTCAGATCATATTTATCAGTGACAACCCTACTCCCACCTCTGCAAGTGTGTCCGAAGTGTAACAACAGTGTAGGTTGTTTTAGAGTGCGTGTCCTAAGGGACAGCCTGCTAACTAGCGACCGACATGGCCACCCACTCCTCCGGTCAGAAGAGCTGGAAACTCATCATTAGATCATTTTAATGAGAGGTGAACCTGCAGGTTCCAACCACTGCTCTGCTACTTGGCTGGCCCAATTAGTGCAGATAATCAACCCAAATCATC
>JANJYP010090472.1:0-10818 GCA_024605115.1 Rastrelliger brachysoma | reverse complement strand
CCCCCTAAAGTCTTACCATATGCCCCTGTTTATGTTCCAAATCCATCTTTCCTCTTGATATGGTTGGCATAGATTGAATCTAGGGTTTTATTTGCTCAATTTAGCAATCTGCATGTGACATTTTATGAATGAACACAGACAACTTTGTTTCAGTTTAGTGTAGCAGATTTCATATAATGTGGAAAAAAACAATAATGCATGCCTTTTGTTGGACAATTTGTAGTTATGGCTCTGTGTAGAGGGATAAAGTTGGCATTGATAGTGCTATGCTGTTTGCATTGAGTTACACAGGTACCATAGAAGTGTATCTGTGTATAGTGTAGTGCAAGCCAGATTGTGTCAGCTCCCTTGATCTGAATTTAATCAGGAGAAAAAACACCCTCCCTCCCTGCTCATTCCACCATCCAGCCAAGATCCAAGGACTTGCAATGAACCTTGCGTCGAGAGCCTCGCCTTAATTACTCCATTGTTTCTGCACGGCCCTGCATGCAACTCTCTAGGCAGAGAGCTTCATGGGAGTTTGTTCAAACTGTCACCTGGGGCAAACTTTACTTACTGGCACACCCCCTACACAGACATATTTCCATTTCTCCTTTCTCCCAGCTGACAGATATACATTCAGACAGACAGATGTATGGCGATATCAAGAGTTTCAATCTGCTTTTTCAGCACAGAGTAGAGCAAAGGGAAAAGAAGAGGGAATCAATTGTGAGATTTGGTTGTTTTAAGTTGTGTTCACACGCTGCAGGCCTCAAATCCAAACTTTCTTTTTTTTTTTTNGAGTTTCAATCTGCTTTTTCAGCACAGAGTAGAGCAAAGGGAGGGGAAAGAAGAGGGAATCAATTGTGAGATTTGGTTGTTTTAAGTTGTATTCACAAGCTGCAGGCCTCAAATCCAAACTTTCTTTTTTTTTTTTAATTCTCATTCATTCAAAGAAAATATTCCATGCTGATATGATCATAAACAGATGCTGACACGCACACCAAAAGGCATTAAAAAATAAATAAATAAAAAATCACATCTGTATCTACATTTTTTGGTTCATGACATGATCTTTTAAATTTTGACTGAACTGATTCTTATGAACCAGATACCAATCAAGTTGGGTGCTTGCTTTCTTTCCACCTTATTGTTCTTTTATGCTAACACTGCTCAGCTCTACTGCCATTGTGCAAAATTTCTCAAAGTTTTCTCATTTTTAGGAAATAAGATTTACAGTGTTTTTTGTTAAGATTGTACTGACAAATCACAATGTGATTGACCACTTCAAACACAGTCACATGTCAAGAGACTGTATCTCATTTTATATCACTTACTCATGTAGTTCAGAAGTGAATTGAAAAATATGACTCTGCACTTTGTCCTGTTCATACTGATAAGAAAACATCAGATTCTAATCACATCTGAGTGAAAAACTGGGACAGTTGGAGATTCATTCTGTGAATGCAGCCTGAGATGAAGAGAAGTACTCATTTGGGTTTTCCAAAATCAGGAGGAAGGCCCAAAAGGTTGAGAGCCACTCACACTTTGTTCTCTTGCTCTCCAGCTGTCAAGTGAAAAGCATCAACCTCTCAATTTTCACAGGGAAGAAATGGGCTCAACATCTTAAATGTGTGTCACAGACAAAGGCAGCTCAAGAGTGGAACACTTAAGATTCAAGCAGAAGGCAGAAAGGGTGCTTTTGTCTCAATAAACCACTAATTACACTAGAGACTGAAGGATTTCCGCTGCTGTTTGATCTTGGTAAATTGATATAATTTTCCTTTAGGAAAAAAATGAATACACTCAGATGTATTGTAGAATGAGGTAGTTATTGATGGCATTTGAGATTAGGCATGCTTAATTACACTCAAAAATGCCTTAAAGACATGTCCAGCACCGCTCTGTTGACTGTATCATTTAGGCAAACTGCAGTGCAAAGATCACAGATAAAGATTACCACTTCATATGTGTCAAATGTTCATCAGGACTGGTTTCCTGGCTGTGGTATCCATTACATTAAAGAGCTGTATTTGATGAGGCTGAGTGACCATTGATCTTCAACAAGCTTTCACCTGATAGGAGCCAATAGGGGGAGCTGCAGCATTTCTAATTGCATAACAAAGAGGGACATTGATGGGGAAAACTGGATAGGGTTGCTCCTGTCGGCAAGTTTTTATATCTGTATACTTACAANATAGGGTTGCTCCTGTCGGCAAGTTTTTATATCTGTATACTTTCAATTAGGCTTTTATTGTAAATAGTTTGTTTGTAAAAGAGCAATGTGATAACTGCTTTTGATTTACTTTATTAATCTAATTAGGCTATCCATCATATTAAAATATGTCTGTGTGGATTGAGAATATAAACTTATTTGAAAATCACATTAATTCATCATCTTTATGAGAGGATATGGTCTCCAAAACTTAAGTCTATCAAAAAGATATTTAAAAACTTTCCACATCATTCAGCTTCAGACATTTAATCTCTGCATGCTAGCAGGATATATGGGCTGAAACTGGACTGCATAAAATTGGGTTTGATTAAATTAAATGAAATGTAGCTCATTCATTTATTACATCTTGATCACATTAATGGCTATGGATAGTTAAATTCTTAATCTCCCATCTATTACATTATTAATGGTAAGCATGGATCATCAAATCAATTAGTGATGATAACGATAACATTGCAAAATTATCACTTTTGATCAATTACAGGGTGGACTGTCCAGATTAATGTAATGAATTAATGGTCAGAGGAGCTGCTCTGATGGGTGAATGTTACCTAAAGGTAACTGAAAGGGACAGAATTGCATGCTGTAACACATATGGGCGCATGCCAATAGTAAGACTGTCCAGTTAACAGAAAGGGACTGGAAATAGTGAACATGTGCCTGTCATCAGCATGTGACCTATTAAAGAGTCCTTGAACAAGACACTGAACCCCCTGTTTACTCACTATAAATAATCTACGTACAATCACTACAATTTACATAGGATATAAATGGTAACGGTGAATGTGAGCCAGGCAATTCACCTATTCAATTGTCTAAAATAGTCATCTAATTATGTGGTGTTCAATCAGTTTTTTTGTGCCACTACAAGGCATTTTTATTATTTACTTTTCTGCTTTGGTTATTATGCTTTTTGTTTGTTTTTGCTCTTTGTATTTATTTATTTTTACAATTCTATAATTCTTGGGGAACCTATATATTTTTACTGACTAAATACTGTCTCTTGTATTTGCTTGCACTGGACTGTGGATTGTGTTACATAAGGTTATTCTCTTTTTTAATTATTGTCCTAATATGAATGTTTATAATTTACTTTTTTTTTCAAAATTATAATTTACACAATGAAATACAAACCTGCTCATATAACTTATAATAAAACTCAATTAAACATTGAGTGAGAAAGTTTCAAGTTTCAAAAGTTTAAAGAGACAGAATCCAGGATTGCACATTTTGTTTTTGGTCCACATGTACTGAAGAACTTACATCTGTTGATGTTGTCATGTAAATGTAGTGCTTGAGCTGTGGGCAAAAACACCTTTCTTGCTTCCTAGCTGTGCAGTAAAGAAGTTTGTAAGGAGTGCCAGAGACAATGAAGTAAACCAGAGCTTAAGGACATGACTGGGATTTGTTTGGAACTAGAACATATAGTTATCAGAAGTAATTTTAAACTAAAAGATCTCTTTTGAGAAAACTTCATAAACTACAATAAGTCATTTTTATTTTTTTGGGTTTTTTTTTGGAGGATGATGGTTGTGTGAATTCTAACAAAAACAAAAATGTACGAACACATCACTCACATCACAGTTTTAAAGTCTACATTTTTTTCTCCCAGTTAAACACAGAATTGATTTTAAGATTTTACTTCTTGTTGTTAAATCTCTTAATAGTGCTGCCCCCCTTATGTTTTGGACATGCTGACTCAGTACAGTACAGATAGACACCTCAGATCTTCATATAAATCTCTCTTCAATATACCACACACAAATTCAAGGTGCTATTCAGCTATTTGGTCCAACACTGTGGATCTCTTTGCCGATTGAACTCCGCTCATCTCCAACAGTATCTTCTTTTAAACGTAATCTTATGTTATCACAAGCATTTTATTAATTTTTGTTTGTATGTCTGTTTATTTGTTTTTAACACATTGGCTTTGTTTTAATATGTATTTTACATGTATTTCTTGTTTTTATCCTGAAGCACATTGAGTCCATGCTAGACATATGAAATGTACTGTATAAAAATATTGACATTGATATTGTGTGGAACTGACCAATAACACAAGCTGTTGTGATGCTTTTGTGATTTGCTTTTTTTAGTAAGAGATCTGATTTGTTTGGATACCTTCACATGCATTTTGACAAACACAAATTAGGATTGTAAGATCAGTTTTTCTTCTTTTGTCTTTTATAATGGAGTTCTTCCAATACGTGTTGTTGAAAACATTGAGTGTAGGAATTATTTTGGCATTCTTCAGTAAAATCATTAGTTTGCCATGTTTTCCATCTTGGATTAATGACATATATTGCAGAATTCCTTGTCTGCATCATCTGATTTTTGAATTATTACATTAGCATGCAAATGAATTAAATTGCAGCATTTTTTCAGCTACTCTACGATTATATTTTGAGAGGTAATTAACTTTTTTTTAAAAAGTCTTATGTGACATAAACTGGACCTAGCCGCTTTATTTATCAAAATTGTGTTCAACTCGTCTCAAGAATTACTTGAAAAGATGAAAATCACTTGAGTGATAATTGAGGAGATGTAGTGAAGTGGTAAATCATCTGCAGTCAAACAGTGCAGCCAGTAATTTGACATAGCAACTACACAAGCCTGACCTTGCATGGACTGAATACAGTGTTTTGTTAACTGATGGTTGTGTAGAAGTCATGATATACTAAATTGCTTTAGAAGACACTTCAATGTGGTAACAATTAGAAGAATATCTAAAGACAAGTCATATTTATTTCTATTGCCCTTCATCCCCAAAAGATGTCATATTTTGTTCAATCATCAAGCAATATGATTTAACAGTTTAAACGGCAATATGAAATACATAAATCACAAAGCAACACAAAGAAGATATAACAATGTGGAATCAGGGGGAGTAAACTAAAATGAAAAGCTGTAGGGTGACCTGTTCAGGACACTTCATAGCCTAGCTAACAATATGATATAATACATTAGACTCCAAGTCATAATACCAAATGCTTTCTGAGCATGCTTTTTTCGGTAAGTATGTTCCAAACTATGTAGGTGTCCTCCTGATGCTTCCCATCCCCTCAACCATTTTCTGCCTCAACCTCCTTCTCGGTCCCACAGCTCTATTCCTCCGGTGCCACAATCTCTCACCTCGCCACTAGACCTGTATCATTAATCTTTTCTGCTCTCCCTACATCACCACCTCCCCTACCCCTCACTGCCAGCAAAAGCCATATTAACCCCTTGCTAGGCTCTATATTGTTGTTGAATAATTGAAAGTGCCTCCCACCACAGGCAAATAAATAATAAATAAGATAGGGCGTCTTTGNTCTATATTGTTGTTGAATAATTGAAAGTGCCTCCCACCACAGTGAAAAGGCAAATAAATAATAAATAAGATAGGGCGTCTTTTAGAGGTGGAAGAGCCTTGTGAATTATTCAGTGGGCAAATCTGTAGTAAAAGACACCTGTTGCATGGAAAAGGATCTCCCAGACCAGTGCTTTGCTTTATTGATGCACCAGCTCTCTGCATGGACACTACAGTGGGGACTATCCTCTCACTTTTTCTGCTTGGGGAAAAACTCTTGGGGCCTGATTTACTAAGGTCCCAAATAAAGGGTATTAAACTGCATTCACAGTGCAATGGATTGCACACGCATGTTTAGTTTGCATGCGTTTTGCTGGCGATTTACTAAGAATAACTGTATAAATGAAAACGGTGCAACAGGGTGGAGACAGCTGTATTTAAATGTGGGTTTTGTGTGTCTTAGTGGAGAGTTGGACAAGCAGAAAGCTGCAAGCACAAGATAAAATTTGATTAGGTTCTAATGGAAGAGGGTAACCAACAGTGTTGGGAGTAACGTGTTACTCAAGTAAATGTTGAATGTCTGTAACACGCGTTACAATGCATTTTTACCCAGGGGACGAGTCAGGCAGCAACGAAAGAGACTTGGTTGGTTTGGGGAGAGAGAGCTGCACTCTCTCTTTCTGCCACCACACACGCGCCCACAACTGCATGTTCTTATTTCCGGGAAATTGAATCTCATTTGCAGGGAGAGCTGCTATCAATATGTGGGTCTCCCAGAACAGTCAAAAACTGACATTTTCATGTATTTATATAAAAAAAACCCAAAAAAACACGGACGCCCTGGACAGGATGTAAAAAAGTGGATATATCCGGGCAAAAGAGGACATGAGGTGAGATGAGACAGGAGTTTAATTTTCATTAAAAATGTGTAATCAGGTTATTCAAAATCCACTAGTCCTGTTAGGCTATCAAGTGAATAATAATAATAACAAGCTTTTGCACACATAGGTCCTACATAGGCTATCATTAGTAGACCTACACATAGAACAGAAAAAAGCAATAAGGCACATTCCCGCTCTCCTCAACAGAAAATTTAGGCTACATTTTAAAACCTTATTTTTATCTGTGATGCCATGATATATAATGAGCTAATTGAGCATAATGCGCTACATTTAGAATGCCAAATCCATATTTCCAGTTATTTTGGTGAGAGTAACTTAAAAGTAATGCAAAATTAGTGTAATGCCTTACATTTTAAATACAGTAATGAATTACTTTGGAATGACAGTAACAAGTAATAAATGCATTACAGTTGTGAAGTAACTTGCCCAACACTGGTAACAAATATAAAAAGTTGTAGCAACAAAAAAAAAAAAAATACCAGAAACACACACATGTTGCAAGAGTATTTGCGACCATGTCTGTGCTGCTGCTACCAACATTGATAGTAACAATGATTTCATAAATCATTGTTGCTATCAATGTTGAATTCAAATCAGCAGGGGATTAAAAGCCAAGCACTTTGACAGCTGTGACCACAATTTTTATTCTTCTGTAAAAATGGTAGTCTAAACAGCATGCCTGTGTCAAATATACGCCCTGTATGCAATTCCACACATGTAAAACTGATTCTATATTCACATAACTTTTGAGCATTCTTCCATTTACTGTCTATGCATATCATTAACATTTACATTATTATGATTAAAAGGTTTTTAATTCAATAATATAAGCAAAGACCTATACCATATCACAAAAAAAAGATACTTGTCAAATCAATAGTGTTCCTATCATAAAAGTTGACATAGGTGATAAGAATTGCTGTGAAGAGGACAGATAAGGAAATAAATGTTTGGAACACCTTTGTCGTTGTATACCCTGTGCTGCAGCAGAGAGCAGATCTCTGTCTGGGGTCATAGCCACTGCTGAGAGCACACCTGGCAGCACAGATAGTCATTTCTCCACCAGAGAATGGAGTTAATATGTGTGTGCAGTCTTTATGTGTGTTTATGTGTGTGTCAGTGTTGGAAGGTGAGAGAAAAGACGATAGAGTAGAGAGGGGTGTGTTTGTGTATTTGTGTGCTTCTGTTTGTTGAATATTCAAAAGAATGACAACTAAGGCTCAGAAATAGCTTGTTAAAAAAAAAAGATCTGGGTGACAATAAAGGAAAAACATAGGAAACAGCACCAAGTCACTTTGCGTTAACCATATCATTGCTATGGATGTGTGTAATTTAAGAGAATCTTGTTACATTAATTTGATACCTGCTGTTTAAATAGCTTGCAGCTGAAGATAATTTTATGATTTTTTTTAATACTATAATACCACTATTATAGGCATTATCATTTTGGGAAACATGATTTTCGGCTTTCTTGCTAAGAGGTAGAAAGCCACTCTCATGTCTAGGACCAGAGCTTTTCTTTTCATTTCTCATTTGCTTAATTAGTGCACAAACCATTTTTTGTTTTTTTTTCTGTGGAAATTGCGTGGTATAATTATTTCTTGACAAAAAAAAAACAAACAACCATTACGTTTGAGAGACTCAGGCTGCTACCCACTGCTTCCAGGCTCTACCTCTATTCTTAGTGTGATAGTTCACGGTCCTGTCACTATGCCTCCAAGTGATCATGCACCCTGGCTACTTGGCCACAGGGATATCCTTTTGGATGCTGGTCAGTGTGCCTGAATCTTGCCCGGCAGATTATGGGTTCAGATTCCACCCTGGCCCTCCTTTGTCACATTGCCACATTCGCATGAAGACATAACAGTTGTACTGATCGTTTAATCATCAAGGAAACAGAAAAAAGTATCCCCCAAATGCTTTAGTATTCTTTGCATCCCTCCTTTTATATACATGCAAAAGATGTTACAGCCACAAGTGTGCTATATTCTTTGGTTTCCATATTTTATTTTTCTTCCCTTTTTTCCTCCACCATCTTCAGCTAGTTCTAAATCAGGAAGCACTTAACCACAGTTGTCCGACTCACAGCTGACATCAACATGGGGCAAATGCGAGAGGACCTGGTTCAGCACCTTGTGGCACTCCTCTGCCACCAGTTCCAGTGCCAGGTCAGGCGTCACAGATGTCACAGGACATTTTAATGGAAAAAGGTAAATCATTTATAAAGTGACATTCTGGTGGCTCTGAAGGTCCCCTGTTCTGTTCTGCTGATGTGAATGCTCATTGTGACAGTGAAAAACTGTGGCAGAGTTAAAGAAACAGTAGATAAAAACAGACACCTTGACATTTAATACCATTTAGCAAGCTCTTAATTGAGTGACTAATCTTTCTGATTTGACACCAACACAGAAACCTCTATCCTACTGTTTTAAATCTCACTGGTGCACTATTATTAACCTTTTTCAAAATTCAGAATATTGCAGAGGGTAACATAAGAAAGTGGTAACACTCACTGATTCTGGCTGCAATACCAACAGGTATTTTACTCACACTTGATGGAGAATCTTGTCAGGATTTTTCTAAGCAGTGCCAAGTGTGAGCCTGTCAGCTAAGCTGAGGTTGGCAGGGCATGCTGATTATCTGTGTGACCTGCATTGTTACAGCCACAGCCTTGTACTGTTTTGCAGCCCGTTTTGAGTCTTCACACTTGTTCTCATTTATAATGAATACCGACAGTGCTGCAATATTAATAAGCCTCCGAGCCTTGGGCGCTGGGTTTATTTAAGGATTCAGATTAAGAGGACAATGGAGGTGACAGAATCTTTCTGCAAGAGCGTGTGGATGTAGTCATTCCATTCACATTTATTTTTTATAATGTAAGCAAAATGTCATGGGTGTGATCCCCTATTTGCTGTGGTCCTGCTGATTGTCCCTGGGTAAGATGCCAACCACCTATCTGCTCATTCATTCACAACCACTCATCTCCAATTTACAAACCTAAATAAATATTTAAGACCTGGATGATGAAACAGTTTGGATCTTACAACTGTGAAAAAGAAAAGATGTTTAATGACAAATTCCTTGATGAAAATGACCACTGAAAATATGGCATAAGAAACTACAAACACAAATTTTAATGTTTTCATGATACCATTTATACTACCTTCTATCAATACTTTCAAACTGAACAGAGGGCATAACATTTAGGGACACAACTTACACATTTTCCCCCAAATGCTACTCCTTGCTACTGTGTAAGCAGCTTTTGTGATTGAGTGATGGCAAAGTTGAAGAAGCACACAAAACCATTTGTTGTTCTCAAGTATGTCAGTCAACTTGTTATTTGAATGGACTGAACAAAAACATTTTCCGGCTTCTCGGCTTGTAATTTATTAGATAAGGGGCTCTGAGACCTCCAAGACAATTTAGTGTGTAGAAAAGTGCATTAAATTGAAGTTAATGCAACTAATATAAGGAAGTGAGACAGCCCTATGACCCATTGTCATTTGAATTAAAGTATGACTTAAATCGAAAAAAATAAAAATACTGCAGCTAAAAGAGGAGACTCCTTAATAAACACAACATACAGCAGGCTGCTATGACAGGCCGCCATAGTCTCGTCAATGGATGTGTGGCAATGCGACTAAGGAGGGCCCACAATCTCCCGGGTAAGAGTCAGGTGCGCTGACCAGTCACCCAGAGGGATATCCCTGTGGCCAAGTAGTCAGGGTGCATGATCACTTGGAGGCATAGTGACAGGACCGTCAACTGCCACATCACTGCCCACTTAATAATCACTTTCTTATTCTATTCTTATTCTATGGACTATGTATAGTTGGAAACATGAACAAACATGATGCCTTTGATATTAACTTTTACACTCAAAGCCAATAATTCAGTCTATCTGAATCCAAGATAGAAGGCCGGTAATCCACTTCAATTTGAATTTGAGCTCAATTTTATACTGTCCTTATGCTTTTGGCTAAATGGGATAATTAAGCTGTGAATGGTCAGGTCATTTTCAGTCTGAGCTTTGTTCTCACAGTAAAACACACAGATCAATTAACAGCAGCAGCGCACACATCTATGCTCTTACACTCACATTCTTCCACAAACACACAGAGTCTACACACTCGTGATGCATATGAGGAGTTTATCTGACATCACACTGCAAAGTGTTGATAGGTAGCAGGGGAGTGGTCATTAGCAAATCAATGACAAGTGTAGGCCACCACACGTGGGTTCTTGGCAATCTCTATGGGTGCTGTGCTCCGACTGCAAAGCACCACTTCAGACTGCAGCAAAAACTCTGCTGCATTTAAGGTTTAGAAATACCTGGGGAACTGTAGCCTCTGTTGCTTCAGTAAGCAACAGACTTACAAAAGAGACTGTTGAAAAATCTGAAACATCAG
>JANJYP010090442.1:0-13668 GCA_024605115.1 Rastrelliger brachysoma | reverse complement strand
CTTGCAGCAGACACCAGTCGCCACCTGTTGGTGTGTTTCCTTTGGGTGATGAAGAATGCCGATAGGAATCTGATTCAGCGCTGGACTGTGGATATGCCTCCCTCACAGCTCAACAAGCTGCTGGAACTCCTCACTATCTGTGTGTCTTGCTTTGAGTACAGGGTTAGTTTATCATTTATCATCTTTTTCTGTGCAGTCCCATCATTGAAAGACAGCCATAAAAAGGCATGCATGACCCTGACCTTATTCTCTTTGTTTTAATGCTGATTTAACCTTGCTGTGCATATTTTTATCCTTAACTTAAGTTGATGTCTGTTTATATCAATACAGATGCAATGTTTGTATATTGTAGGAAATGGAAATGTCTTTATTAAAAATGTTTTGTGTTTGCACCTGGTTCATATGTGTCTCTCTGTGTTTTAGGGTAAACAGAGCAGTGACAAAGTGAGCACCCAGGCCTTGCAGAAATCCCAGCAGGCCAAGCTGCAGTTGGAAGAAGCCCTGCTGGGAGGAATGGGAGCCCGCGGTGCAATGATAAAACGAGTTGGAGGTAATGTATGTCTTTGCACATTAAATAAAACTACTTGGAATTGCTTTTATGTCAAATTTACCTCCATCCTACCATTTAATCAGGAAGTTTTTATGCAAGTTAATTAACATGTTACAGGCAAATGGATTTAATTGTTATCATATAATTAATTAATTATTTAATTAAATTTAATGTCATACAGTATAAATTGAATTCATCTAGTAAACTACGTTGCTTCCTCTGACATTGTAGCTGTTTTTATTTTTACCCCTGGCTGGATTAGATAGAACCATGGGTCACAGAGAGAACCTGAGGTGGAGGAAAGACCTCACTCAGTGGAGACAGATCAATGACAAACAAGATAAGTATGTTGTAACTTTTGTGTCTGCTTTTCAAATTGATTATGTCTGCCTGTCTCACCTGTCTCCCTGTCTTGCTTTATCTTTATACTTTTTGTTTTCCTATCCTTTCTCAATATTGTCTGACTATATGTCCTCTTCTCCATCAGAACAAAGGCAGAGTTGGACCACGAGGCTCTCATCAGTGGAAACTTAGCCACAGAGACTAACCTCATTATTCTGGACCTGCTGGAGACCATCGTACAGGTCAGAACACTTTAACCAACAACCATGCAAAACACTTCTTGCATAGACTATAGCCACAAGAACACAAAGACCTATACATTATAATGCAGCCATTCGACATAAGTGTTAAAAAAGTCTCCCAGTGTACTTAACAGGTACACAGGAAACTGAAAGTTTGCATTCGTGTGGTACTCCAATCTTTCAACAGATGATGCCATTTTTTTCATATAATTTGGTGATTTTCTCATCTGTCTCCTATCCAGGCGGTGCCATTGGCTGAGTGTAAAGACAGCGTGGTTGGCGGGGTGTTAAAGGTTTTACTCCACTCTCTCACCTGCAGCCAGAGTAGCACCTTCCTCTCTCACACCTTCAGTACACTCAGAGCACTTGTTGTCAAGGTACTTTTAAGATGTTTAGTGTGTGCTGTGTGAAAAACCAGAAATATATACGTAAAAATATCTTTTTCTGTGTATACTCCTTTTGTGCCTGGTTTCATTTGTCTGTGCGTGTTTGTGTGCAGTTTGGGGACCTGTTGTTTGAGGAGGAGGCAGAACAGTGTGCAGACCTTTGCCAGAAGGTACTTCAGTACTGCAGCAGCCCTGTGGATGAGAACAGGACCCATGCCTGTGCCACCCTCTACCTCATCATGAGATACAGCTACAGCAATGCCAGTGTAAGCACATGCATACACAATTATCCATGCTGACATGCTGTACATTAACAATGTTTCAGTGGGCTGTCCAGACACACACAAACAAATGTCAGGCATTTGCTACCTTACTGTCAGATTAAACTTTATCTAACATCTAAGCTTGCAGAAGAAATTGCATTTATGTCAGATGAAATTTAGTTAAAGTATACACAAGGGTGCAGAATTGCTTATGATACATATTCTTATGAACCCTCGCAGAAGCAGGGAGTCACACACATCTTGTCCTATCTTCTCTACTTTTCCTTTCCTGCTTGGATTTAATGTCTTTTCCATGTCTATTTTGAGCGTGCCGCAAAAAGTTTCTGCTGAAGGATGTGTCTCTGAGTAGAGAGCAGAGAGATATGTCACTGTCTGCCTCCCCATATTCCTCCCCTCTTTAACTAATGACAGTCAGACCTCTCTCTCTCTCTCTCTGTGTGTGTGTGTGTGTGTGTGTGTGTGTTGCTATACATGTCTTAGTGAAAGTGAGTATATGTAAGTACTGTATATGTACCACAAGGACAGGGTGACAGAGAATGTGAAAAAAGAAAATAAATCATGAGAGATAGTGTTTTTATCAGAGGTGAAGGAGTGATGTGGGGTCAATAGAAAGGACAAGATTGAGAAGAGACAGATCTGAAGGAAGGGAGGTATATTCTTTCATTTTCCCTGTGTGTTTGATAACTGCTGTTGCAGCTGACATTTCCTGTGTTTACAGTCTGTACACTTTAATGAAAGTCAGACACCAGGCTCTGGAACACACTTACACACATGTACAGCATCTCCAATTTAAAATGAGTATTCGCCCCCTGCGTGTCCAAGTCTGTTTGTTTATACGGTGTATACAGAGGAAGCTGTGATATGAGTTAGCATAAGAGCCGTATGAGTCATTCATGCAAAACTTACTCTCTACCGCCTCCAGTGTTTATGTTTTCATCCCTTCATTGCTCTCCTTCTGTCACAAACACATTTTTTTCCCCATTCTCCATCTTTAATTTTAGATTGTGGTAATAAAAAAAGAAATAGCCTCTGTTTTCCAGAAATGGAACAAATTACTAAAAGCAGATATGTGATCAAAACTAGTCCAGTTATGGAAAGGTTGGAAAGGGAGCAAGAGGAAAAGGAAAAAAAAAGAAAAGTACAGAAAAAGACAGAGGGTTGGGTGTTGACTTAAGCTATCATTTATGCTACTTTTGAGCACACACACATACACACTGAGTTAAAGGGCAGTGATGGGTGGTTAGGCTCTGGCTCCATGCTCAGTTGAACAGAATGGGGCCGTAGAGATGATCCATGGGTGATTATGTGTCTGCTAATGGGAGATCATTTCCCGCTTAGCTGGTCATGCTGGAGATAGNACACACACACACACACACACACACACACACACACACACACACACACACACACACACACACACACACACACAGACCTCGCTGCAGAGGATGGAGATGGGTGTTTGTCAGGCCTGTTATCTTGGACAGGTAGTGTGAAGAATGGTGAGACAAAGAAATATAGGAAGAAGACAAGGGACAAACAAATTGAGCAGAGAAAGCAGCAAAACATGCACAATTTCATAGAATCAGCATTAATCTTACCAACATTAATTCAACTGATCCTCATTTTTAAGTGTGTAATGAAATCTTTTTCTATTAAGAAAATTTCTATAAGAAAATGCACATGACATGACATGAGTTTCTAAAGATGCAGAAATTTATGGTTTGTAAAAGGTGGGGAGATTATCCATTGCATAACAGATCGTATAGACACTTTACATTTAAATCCACACAATAAATTATAATGTGCAAATGTTTAGAACTTTGATTATTATATGATTTATTTTATCTTCTGTCTGTCTGAAAACTTCATTAATTCACAGCTTCAGTGAACTTGCTTACCAATAAATGCCTGATTAAATTGTAAAAGAATTGTTAGGTTAACTGACAGAAAGCTGCATTTTCATACACAAAAATAACAATATAGTGTGTGGAGCATACATGCACTTACATGAAAGCTTTGAAAGCTTTTTGATATTCTACATGTATTAGTGAGGTCTGCCCTAATTTTTGTTAATCTACATCTGTTCGTGGAGTCTACTATAATTTTTGCTTTCTGTGTGTGGCTTTTGTTTAGATTTATTCATTCGTTTATTGCCAATAATGTTCACAGGTATCCTGGTGATGTCACAAGAGTAGAGCATGCTTTCTGTAATTAGGACATCTTGTAGTATGATTCATTTTGCCTGATATGCAATAGTAGTATGTGTTGCATAAAACAGTGACAGTCAGTCAAATTGGAGTGTTTTGGAACTGTCTCAGATTACCATACCTTCCAGAAGTTGCCCAAAACTGAAAAATAATGTAATAATGTTCAGAATACAAAACAGCTACATAAATAGCTTTAGGGAACAAGAAATAGGTTTACAACAAGCTGTTCTGCAGCAATTGAGGTTGATCAAGCCTTGATCATTGGTGCTTTCAATTCATACAGATGTACCAACTTTTCTTTGTCATTTATAACACCCCCATTTGCATGCATACAATTTGGAACAAACTGTTGTACATACCTTCGTGAGCATTATTTGAACAGTATTGTAATGCTGACAGTAGTGTATTGCAATAAAAATGGTGAGAAAAAGGCTATTGACAATGGAAGAGACATCATAACACTTTCCTACAGAAAAATTGTGAAGAAAGGCAAAACTGACAGGTGCAAAACTGACAGGTGTAGTATAATTTTCAATAAAAAAAATTGTAAAATTGGGATGTTCTAAAAGTTTTGACTGGCAGTGTAGGTCTAGTCATTATCGGGAAATCTCATTGAATAGTGAAATAGTCAAAGAAGAAATGTGTCTATTATATAAGGAAAGCACCAGAAGCATAACTGTCCAGAGCTGCATACTGTGGTTATAATGTTAGAATCTGTGGATATCTAGAGACATGTTGAAATTCAACCTCATGAACCTGCTGTTTCAAATCAGGATTTTGATATGCTATGATAAACATTGCAAAACTCTTAAGATTCACAACAGTTCTCTTTGTCTTCATCAGAACTTCTCAAGAGTGAAGATGCAAGTCACCATGTCTCTGGCTTCACTGGTGGGCAAGTCCTCAGATTTTCAGGATGAATATTTGCGGCGCTCACTACGCACCATCCTGGCCTATGCAGAGGAGGACACTGAAATGCAGAACACTCAGCTATCCTCACAAGTATAAAACAATTAACTCACACTCATGACTCACATAATTCAACAACCGTTTGCTATTATATTAATTCAATCAAAGAACATTTTCCAATGTGGCAACATGTTGGACAATAAAGCTTTTTTGAATCTTGAATATTACCGATATTTACTGTATTATAACCTCCTGTGTGTGTTTGTATTCTCAGGTGGATGAGCTTTTGAGGAACCTCAACGGTATTTTGTCAGACACAGTGAAAATGAGAGAGTTCCAGGAAGATCCTGAGATGCTCATGGACCTGATGTACAGGTGAGAAAAAGTAATCCACAAAAGCCTGTCTCCATGTCTGGTTGTCCTCACTGTCACTTAATGTCTCACTTGCTCCCCTCTTGTCTCTCATCAACCTGTGGCTTCTCTCTGTGTTACTGCTGGTTCCTATTTCTTTGTGGTCTAGATTGTTTTGTCTCTATTTATTGCCCTCACTATGGTAACCATGTGGTAGCAGTTTAGTCTTCTGATCTGGCTGTGTGTATTATGCAAATNTGTGTGTGTGTGTGTGTGTGTGTGTGTGTGTGTGTGTGTGTGTGTGAAAACACGAAATAGAAACACTGAAACAAAGAGAGCATACATGTGCTGTATGTTGATGTAGGAAATTTAGCTCAACATGCCCTGATGTCACCTACATGTGTCATTTATCACATACCTTTCTGTTTGGGTTTTAGTCCCAGTTACCTGGTGTGTGTCTAACAGCTGTGCAGAATAACCTGTTAGCTTTTACATGCTTACCTAGACTTTACCTCTAAGCTCCCAAACACACATAGGTCATTGATACAAAAGACATTTGGTCTCCAGATGCATGGATTCATTTGTAAATCTAGCATAGAGATTGACCTCCTCTATAAATAAATTCATTCAGAGTGATTTAGATTCATTTTCATGCTGTTAGGGTAATGGTTATTAATGCATTCCATGAACATGAACATTTTCCACATTTTTCTCATCCATAAAAACACTAATCTTCCCAAATTTTACACATTTTATTTTTAGACATTTACATTATAAAACATATACATATATTTGCTTCTATTCTGTAAATAAATGAATGATTGTCATGCTTAGTTGGGCCTCAATTTTTTTGTGGTATGTTTTTCATCTGTTTACCGATTTACATGTTTATTCCACATAAAAAATGCATTGAACTATCTTCCTCTATATCTTGTCTGCATTGTATTTATTTTGTATTTAATTTATGTTGTACCTGCTTAAATGAAGGGGAAGACATAAACTTTTCTTCTCCCTTCCTCCACAGGATAGCAAAGGGCTACCAGACATCTCCTGACCTCCGCCTGACATGGCTGCAGAACATGGCTGAAAAGCACAACAACAGGAAGTGTTACACTGAGTCTGCCATGTGTCTGGTCCATGCTGCTGCCCTGGTGGCTGAGTATCTCAGCATGCTTGA
Organism: Rastrelliger brachysoma; assembly: GCA_024605115.1. Taxonomy (NCBI): domain Eukaryota; kingdom Metazoa; phylum Chordata; class Actinopteri; order Scombriformes; family Scombridae; genus Rastrelliger; species Rastrelliger brachysoma. The sequence continues at coordinate 7,220 of JANJYP010090442.1, read as the reverse complement.
GGATCACAAGTACCTGCCTGTTGGCAGTGTCACCTTCCAGGTGAAGAATGCCAATACAGATATACCGTACACAACAAATTAGCAAGGAATTAATAACAAACACATGTTCCAACAGAAAGCAAAGTCAAGCAGCAATTACAGCTGCACAAAATAAGCATTCATTATTTGTTTGTTGTGGTTGTTTTGTTGAATGAAGGCAAACTCTCTTCTGCACAACACACCACACACATCACACACCTCCCCAGGGATAATTTCCAAATTTGGTTGTGTGTGTCCAGAGGGGGGAGCTGTACACTCATAACGTCAACATATAAATATGGTCCCCTGGTAGCACTGCTTTGCACGATACCTTTGAAGTTGGGGGGGGCAAATGTGCTCCTGTGGAAACATGTGAACAGTTTGTTCCCCTGAACTGAAAACAAAATGGTCTTATTGAGGAGCTGTATTACAGACATACACAGACACACATACATACAAACACATTTCTGTGGCGTTCTGGTACACAACATTCAAACCTGCAGCAGTCAACAGGTCATTGATTGACCATCAAATTAGTTCCATTTCCCACTGAGGGATGTCTCTTTTTAAAATGAGCCATGTGATTGATTTTTTGATTAAGAGGACTAATTGATTGATTAGCTACCTGATTTTCCCCTTAGAACATCTCCCCCAATGTGCTGGAGGAGTCAGCGGTGTCAGATGACATCCTGTCCCCTGATGAGGACGGGGTGTGTTCGGGGCGCTACTTCACCGAAAGTGGCCTGGTGGGATTGCTCGAACAGGCTGCTGAGCTCTTCAGCAATGTGAGGAAACCAAGCAGCACTTATATTTGATGTCTGATGTTAACATACAAACCTTGAGAAGATGATTAGAACAGATGTGGGTTAAGTGGTTAAAATTAACTTAATCTTTGTATTCAATATATGACCTTTATAATATGACTATTGTAAACACTGTTGTGCCATAGAAAATTTGATTTTTTTGTTTTTGGTGCTGCAGTAAATGCATTAATTCCTCTGAAAGCAAGTGCTCATGCTAATCAACAGTGATGGCTGTCTTACCAGGGTGGTCTGTATGAGGCAGTGAATGAGGTCTACAAGATCATCATACCAATTCTGGAGGCTCATAGGGATTTTAGAAAGCTGGCATCCACTCATGAGAAACTACACAGAGCCTTTGATAACATCATTCAGAAGGTAATAACTATAAGGGTCCTGAGAGGCTGCTTCATTTACTCAATGAAGGTTAAAGCAGAAATTATGTGCAATTTCAAAATCATTTGTGTAGCTATTTTTCCCAATTTAGTAATTCATAAGTACATAATATATTTCTGACATTAGACAGCTGAGATCTCAAGAAAAGACAATTAACATAACATATTGTTCTGCTCATGAATACATGTTTTTTCTCCAAATAGTTTACAGCCATATTTAGAATTTTAAAAGTAACTTTTCAAAGTGTTTTTTACCATAAAGACCCCATTAATGGCTATTAACATAATAGGAACCAATATTATACTGATGTCATTAGAGACTAATATAAAATCGTCTCATTGTTTCCATTCAGGGCCATAAGAGGATGTTTGGAACCTATTTCCGTGTGGGCTTTTATGGAGCCAAGTTCGGAGACCTGGACGAACGGGAATTCATTTACAAGGAACCAGGGATCACACATCTGCCTGAGATATCTCATAGGCTAGAGGTAGGAGAGGAATGAGCATATGTTGTGAAACCATTTGTGAGTCAGGTGGAGCTAAAAAGACTGGTTGGGCTGGTAGAGCTTGATAGTGACAGAGACACTGTGACTGCTGCAGAGGATGACTGTAGGTGAAGCCGACAATCATCCATCTGTTCCTGAGTTTTCTGAGATTTATGAAAATAATTTGGCATATAGAGCAAAACTGTCAGCTTTAGCCCTAAATCAAAGAAGTCATGAATCTGTTAAATTAAATTGTACAGTTAAAAACTTTAACTTGCACTTCATGAAATGTGTCATTATTTTAATAGACTTGAATAGCAGTAAAACCTATATGATCTTTGCATAAAGACCATGATAGACTGTATTGTGAACAGTCTTCTAACTATACTCTTTCCCTGCTCCTAGAACTTCTACAGTCAGTGTTGTGGAGAAGACACTTTGGTGATGATAAAGGACTCTACACCAGTGGACAGAAAACAGCTTGACCCCAACAAGGTAGGGTACCTTTAATTACACCCTTGAATCTTTCCCTTTTATATTTCAATAAAGTTTGAATGATCCCACTGGTTGAATTATGTAGATCTTTGCAGCAACAAATAAAAATGTTATACAGTGAAGACACCTAAACTGGTTATGTGCCGGGTGCATTTTCATTGTTGTCTATTATGAAAAGCTTTTAGGATAAGTAAATCAGAATTTGTGCCAGCCAAAAATGAATTGCAAAAGATTTGTCCTAAAAATAAAGATGAGTCCAGAGGGTAGGATTGCTAAAATCAGGGACAGTTTGAATAGATGCTGCATTGAAGGCATCCTCCTTCATCACCCATCTTGCATGTTGAGGCTCTGGGGGAATGAAGCACTGTGCTCAAAATGAAAAAAATAGACAACAAACTAAAGAACTGATGTTTTTATCACATGTGAGTTGAGAACCCAGTTGTATGAATAAAAATAAAATAAAGCATCACTCCTCTGCAGGCATATATCCAGATCACTTATGTGGAGCCCTACTTTGATGATTATGAGATGAAAGACCGACTGACAAACTTTGAAAAGAACTTCAACCTGCGGCGCTTCATGTACACCACACCCTTCACCAAAAGCGGAAGACCACGTGGTGACCTCAATGAACAATACAAGAGAAAGACCATCCTCACCACCATGCATGCATTCCCCTACGTCAAGACTCGCATCAATGTTATCCAGAAAGAGGAGGTAGTTGCTAATCTAATGGATCACAAGATGACCTTGTCCACATTTGTCACTTTGTGACCATGGTGACACCCTTGTACAATACTACCTGTCTCTCGTCTCCAGTTTGACCTGACTCCTATTGAGGTGGCCATAGAAGATATGCAGAAGAAGACCAGAGAGCTTGCGGTGGCCACACATAGAGAACAGCCTGATGCTAAAATGCTGCAGATGCAGCTACAAGGCGCTGTGGGAGCTCTTGTTAACCAGGTAATGTGTTAGCATTGTACAGAGTTTCTGAAACTGCTTCTATTTTTCACTGCTGTCTGTCTGTTCTGTCCATATTAAGGTCGCAATGATTGCTTACTTGATGTTTAACCAAATAATGGCTGTTCTCCTTTAAATGATTTCACTTTGCATCATAGTATGCTTTATCCCATGGGTGCTCCCTCCTAATGTGTAGGGAAATAAATCAGAATAATTTACCTTTTATTTATCTTATCACATTTACGTTTCCATTGTAGTAACAAAATTCAGGTGGGAGACATGACAGTGATCACACATCAAAGCCTTAACCCCATCCATAACCCTAATCCTTCCTTTGCTTTTCCCCTGATTTAGTTAAAACGTCAATTCATGGCCCCGCTTCCTTTCATGTCTCTGCTGCATGACATGCTGAACCGGAGGTCTCTTTGATCTGATAGCTTCCAGGTCCTGCCAGCATGGTGAATGTTAGAGTAAAGATGAAGCTAGCTACAGTGTCTCTGCTCCATCCCCCCCGATGCTTTATCTTCCAGCGTCTAATCTGACAGGTCCCTCGCTCCAACCTGATGGTTGTATACATAACGCTAATGCTCAGCAGCTCCGTAAACATATAACTCTTGACTGTAATCAGTACAGGAGGTTGTGTTTCTGTGTGTGGGTCCACAGCTCAGACCAAGGACTGAGGCCCAGGCTCAATGCGTTTATGATGCTAATCAGAGCTGTTTAACTGTGCCTGTCGTGATACAGGCGCTGTATGAGCGTGCTGCGGTTTTATGATGAATATAAGTTAGGATAACAAGATCTCATACTGGGCAAATGGGAGCCAAATGGTGGGTGTATGTGGGGTTAGTGGTGACATTAGCCATCCAGGAGGCTAATCATTGTTCTTTCACTGATCTGATCTCTTCCTCATGTTGTAGCTCAGCATCTCGGCCCATGGCTGTATAAGGCATTCACTTCACTTCAGCCAGTAATTTCCCCATTTGAATGAGGGGCTTTCTCATCCCCCCTCTGCTCATACACTTTCAAACACTTCCTCTCTTACCTCCTCTCTTTCCTTCCTCTACTCTGTTTTTGCTTTGTCTTTCTTTGTCTGTATAACTTTGTCGCTTTGTTTTCGTCTCTTTCCTCCTCTCTCCTCCCCCTGTTGTAGGGCCCGTTGGAAGTGGCCCAGGTCTTCCTGAATGAGATCCCAGCGGACCCGAAGCTCTTTCGTCACCACAATAAACTGCGCCTGTGTTTCAAAGAGTTTATAATGAGGTAAGATACCATCAAAGAAACACACTGCACCAAAGTCAAGCAAAAATGAGGAAAACACTCAAAAAATCTGAACCCCACCCCCCTCTCCAACCCTATGGTAACCTAAAGGACTTGTTTTTTACTTCAATTTACACTTTAGTCCATGCCAGCCACTGGCTCTGTAGGTGTAAATATAGAACAATACTTAAAAGAGATTTCTGTTTAGAAAACGTGTCATCTTTTTTGAGACTTGACTGAGAGGGAGTGAAAGTCTTCTCCAGGATGCTCTATATAAACACGATTACTGGTGTCAGTGTAGGAAGATTAAAGAGCACCACAGAAACACTGTGACTGATGGAGACTTGATATGCTTCTGCTTAAGCGGAGTGTCAGTCAAGATGCAGAGATAGAAGTGATAATCACTACTAAATAGCATACCACATAATAATTAAAGAAGCCAAACAGGTAGGAGGAATGTGAATTAATATAACCCACTGAGGCAGGGGATATTATTTCATTTCCCATTTGACAGTAGAAGATGTTTTCCTCATATCAAAAAACTGATTTTCTTTTTGAATTGCAAAGGTTTAATGTTCCCAAGAGTTTCATTATATTTTATATTTTCAAAACATAATTTAAACCATTCTACCCACAGCAGTGTGTCTCAGGATATATGGTGATTTTTGTTCAGGAGCACCATTTTGTGTGTGTGTGTGTGTGTGTGTGTGTGTGTGTGTGTGTGTGTGTGTTCATCTATAAGGCATGTGCCGTTTGCCTCCAAAAGGTGGTTTTCATTTTCTAACCCCCATGTCACATTCCAGCTGCCCTGATTGTAGGTTGGCAAATATTTACTGTGATTTCAAAATGGTTTATTTTCTATCTTAAATCCAGGCAAGCTGGCACTGGGTCCTTTGTATGACAATTTCCTTGGCAGTGCTGTTATGAAAAAAAATTGATTCAGGAAAAACTGTTTTATACATTGGTTATCTTTTTTTTTTAATTGAATGTCAACTATTATTTACACTCACCTTGCAGTTTATTAGGTACATCTAAATAAAACAAATATAGTGTGGTACAGCAACACTGCAGTAATCATCCCTTTATGAAGGTTATACAGTAATGTTCCATTTTTCTATTTTAGCGATGTGTTACCGTAGTTTCTGGTGCTTTTGACCATAGTGAAGGACATTCCTAATTCAGTCTAGCTTAACTCATATAAATGGGATGGATTCAAAGTTGTCCTTTTTTGTATAACAAATGTTCCACTTGATCATGTTTTAGACACTCAGCTATGGTGTCACTTTAGTCAAATCTCATCGCAAATTGACCCAACATTATTAGAAATGTTTTGGCCCCAATAACCCACAATGATAAAGTAAAATCAAAAAGTTCAGAAAACTACTAGTGATCCAAGACAAGCATCTTCTCTCTCGTTTATTCAATTCCTAAAAATAAAGATAGGTATATATTATAGATATTCATCAGAAGAATTCATTTTCTGTATTTTAGTTGTCGGACCTTATATCAGTAGATCCTTTATGCCTTGAAAATCCTTTACTCTTGGGAACAATTCTTAATGCTCATTGCACTGTGTATTTACTGTATACTGTTACACGACAATGCAGTTTCCATATAACCCTTGTTAAAAGTCGAGAGATAAACTCAGACATGTGTTTGTAATCACTCAAGTCTCTGTGATTTCCTGTAGACTGGTCTGTATGTCAACCATTATACATGTGGGCACACCATACCTACACGCTGCTCTTACTGCAGCTTGGAGCTTATCATCAGACATTTTCCTCTTTTCGGCAAATAGTGTAGAATAGATTTTTATTTGTTAGTCGTTTGTGATGTGAGTTTTACCTCTGCAGCTCTGTTGATTGTGATTGAAAATGGCCTTGTGAGTCATATGCAGTTAAGATCACTTTCAAGTGGAAGTACTTCAACCCATCTAACAAGCATATAGGAATTCCTTATAGTCAAGTATATTGTTAACTCATTTAGAGTCCAATATATGTCAAGTTGTTATAGGACATAGTCAGCATGAAACAGTGCAGTGCATTTCTGAAGGCTTGAGGATAGAGAATGGATTACCACTAGATTGGTTTGCATAGAAATAACTGTTGAAGCTGTTCTTAAGATTAAGGTTATTACATTGTATAAAAAGGTCAAGGAGCACATTCAGCTCTCTTTCATAATCTCATTCAGTGCTGAAGCAATCATATGGTAAAGCTAATTCCATCCTTCATTGCTTCTCTTTCTGTCTTATCCTTTCTGCAGGTGCGGCGAAGCAGTTGAGAAGAATAAGCACCTGATCACATCGGACCAGAAAGAGTACCAACAGGAGCTGAAAAAGAACTACAACCGTCTGAGAGAAAGCCTGAGGCCCATGCTGGAGAGGAAAATTCCTGAGCTCTATAAACCTATCATCAGGCCTCGCCTGGAGAACAGGTAAACAGACCTATCAAGTCAAACAGCCAATACTGTTTTGATAAGAGAAACTAAGGTGACAAAAACTACAAAATATTGATATTTTTATCAGTCTGTATGATTGCTGAACCCAAAGGAAGTGAAAACAAATTGAATTGTGCAGAGATCCATTCACACTATCTATGTCACCTTTACAAATATTGATAGCTGAACTAGAGACACAGTACACAACACAGCTGAACAATGTCACAACCAAATTGTATTCATATATTAATAAAGACTGTTACTGTAACAAAGAAAACATATTCCACATGGACATCAACATAAATAAATAAATCCTCTCATGTATGCCCATACAGTAACCACAACTGTCCCAATTCCTTATTAGGCCTAAAAAAAAA
>JANJYP010090400.1:0-17581 GCA_024605115.1 Rastrelliger brachysoma | reverse complement strand
TGTGTGTGTGTGTGTGTGTGTGTGTGTGTTTGCCATGCTACTGTGTATAGAAACAATTTGTTAGTGGCAGTGGCTCTATTTTTCTTGCCTCTTGAAAAACTTGGAAACAGATTGTGTTGTTTTGTATGCTTAGATTCACACATGGCTATTAGATGAAACGCCTTCTGCTTTAAGAACAACTCTGTCCTCCACCTTCTGCTCATTGAAATCGTAAATAACGATAGCCACAGTCTAACTATTTCTTACATGTGCACTGACTGTAAGGAATTGAAATGAGATCACATACAGATGGATAATTCCCCACAGATGTCATACTTCTCGACTCATCTTCTGCTTTAGAATTCTTGGTCAAGACTTTTATATATATATAAAAAATAAGTTTATCTGTCTGTGTGGTAAAAGAAGTGATGTTCATGCTGTTATTACAAGAGCTATTGTTCTAACTCCTACACTGTTTTATGTAGGCCTTCACATAATGTTCTCTGTTAAGACAGATCAGTTAGTTAATTATAATCAGGGGCTTTTAAGAAGGTAGAAACCAATATTGATATTTGATCACATAATGATATCATCATAATATTCTTAACGGTTGCAACTAAATAATGTCCGCTATAGATTAATGTGGCAAATGTTTTCTAAAATGATCCAGTGTAAATAATAATAATAATTACAATGTAAATACTATTAAAAACAGTTTTTCCAGAGTTTTGGGTGTCATATTAAATTGCTTGTTTTGCCTTACTAACAAGCAAAGCAGCCAGCAACCATTGCAGATAGATAGATTAGATTAAATTAAATAGATAGATAGAAGAGACAGAATAGGCTCGGTCGGTGGAGCAGTGGTTAGAGTGTATGCCATATGGAGCAGTGCTCTTAAGTGGTGGACCCCAGTTCGAATCCTGGCCGGAGCGTCCTTTTGTCCGTGTGTCTACCCCTCTCACTCTCTCTCTCTCTCTCTCTCCCATTTCCTGTCTACCAACTTTATAATAAAGGCGTCTGTGCCAAAAAAAACTCCAAGTATTTGTTGCTTACTGGATAACATGTAAAAAAAAAGAAAAATAAAACAAGAGTATCTGCAAAAAGCTTATGTGCATTCATTTGTTATGTATCAGTAAGGCTCAAATGATAAAGAACAAGTTCTGGCGGGACATTATGTCATATCATACTCCTAAAACCATCATATCTCACTAGTACTAATCTCACTAATCTGGTGGTATATTTAAAACAAGGTTCATGTTCACATTGGGCCTCTACACTCACTGCTGAAACTGCTGCTGTTAGCCGTTAAGCCACACGGCTCTGCTTTGTTTCTATGGTAAACCCTCTAAGGGATTCTGAAATGCTTGTGTGTTATTTATTATGTTGTTGTTGCATATAGTAATTCAAACAAGCCCCCATGAAGGTGTTGTACATATCCATAGCCCTTTCCTACATGTCCATTGCCACATGTATATTCTGTATTCAGTGCAGTCACCTCGTCACAGAAAGATGTAAAAATGGGTATGTAGCTGCAGTATCACACTCACGGGATTATTGTCTTCATATTAAACTTGAATAAAACATGAAAAGTCTTATACAGTAATGTTTATTCCAAAGAACATGTTTTGAATTTGGGAAATATGTTTTTTTTTATACCAAAGATTGTATATTATATAATATATATATATTGTTGTCGACTGTAGGGGTGGGCGATATTACTTAATATCAATATCACGGTTAATTGAAGCTTTAACTCAATTACGATTAATTAGTGATTGTTTTTTTTAAATCCAATGAAGAAGTGCATATCCTAACTCATTTTAAAATAATAAGGGTTTTTTTCACTAAAATAATTAATTTATGTCATGACTTGAGTTGCAGGTTTAGTTAATTAAAGGGACTATGTGTAAAGGCATACTAACTGACTAGCGCTGGGTTGTCCACTGTTGCTGTGCCAGTTTATGTCTGAGGTGGCGATAGAGTAACATACCGGCCAAACCATCTTCAATGCAGCCCTGAACAGCAGAGGAAGAACCACACACTGTGCACACTGTGTCGTTTTACAGAAGTTTCGGCCATTCTTGCTCTTTTCAGTTTGGGTACCTGACCTGCACTTCACTGTGGAACTTGAACCGAACTCTGTGGGGAAGAGCATGGGGTGAGAGCACAGCATGTGTTTGTGTGTGTCTTCGTCTGCTGTTCTGGGCTGCACTGCAGATGGTTTGGCCGGTTGGTAGGTTATCATACTGTCAGAAACTCATACCGGCCCATACCTAATAAAGTTTAATCTCTACAAATGCCAAATTGTAAAAATGTTCAATTTGATGCTTTATGGATTATGAGTTATGTATTGAATTATTTTTTGCTTCTGAGTAATTATGAGACTCCTTGAAGTTAGGTGATGGCAAAGAAATAGACAATATGGTGAATACTCTTTTTTGATGTGCTTTTAGGCAGATTACCTTTGGACAGGGTAGCGGTCTCCCCCTTTTTTCAATCTTTGTATTAGGCTAAAATAAGCATTTCAAATAACAAACTGTTTCCAAATATTGCAAGAAAACTTAAAGTGCATTCATGAAAAACTGAATTGTTAATGGAAATATTTTTTATGTGCCTTACAGCTTACAATTTAATAGTGTCAACCCTGGTCCTCTGTTCAATAACTAAGGTGGAAATGGAGGTCAAAATTCAAAGTCAACACTGTCACAGTCAATCTCTGTATGATCATAAGCCACAAATACAGAGAGAGAAAGTAGTAACACAGCCAACTATTATTAGGAAGCTATCCTGGTGGGATCACATGTTGAGGTCACTTCTCATCTGTACAAGGAGGTAGACAGTTTGGATAAGGCGTACACATTCTGTCAGATTTGTGTCACTGAGAGAACACATGACTACTCACAATTCTCTACGGGATGAAAGAAAAGCTTGTTGAAAATGTATAGTTCTGAGTGGGTGTGTCAGGTTTTGTGGTGGGATACATCTGGTTGCATGACCTCATTATAGTAAGGTGTGTGTTTATCCAAAGATTGTATCTGTGTGCAAGTGTGTGAATGTCTATGTGAAGGGGAGAGCAAGACACAGTCACAAGGAGAGAAAAATCTTTTAACTAGCAATAACAGAGTTTGGCCACTTGGGGGTAGTGGAAACAAGCTGTGAATACAACGCTGACATATTTACAATTTTAAGGTTTCTGCAGACACTGAACAGCATTAGCATTTATTTGCAGTCATGTTTCCAGCCACCTGTTTTATATAGGACCACTATTCACTCTCCTTCTCTTCTGTTTTAGTCTGCACAAACTGCCACAAAAATAACAGTCCCTAAGGCAATTTTATCTGCTTTGCTTAGTTTGGTTGCATCTAACTCTGGAGTATTTTATCCCATTGGAGCGNACTGCCACAAAAATAACAGTCCCTAAGGCAATTTTATCTGCTTTGCTTAGTTTGATTGCATCTAACTCTGGAGTATTTTATCCCCTTGGAGCAGTTTGTTTGGGCAGATGTGAACACATCAATCACACTCAAGTTTGGAAACAACATAACCCAAAGTGTTGAAGTAGTGATATCAGTCTGGTGGCAAATAAACTGGTACAGTTCTTTTCTGACCCACCAACCCAACTACAGGATGCATTGTACATTTTATGGATTAAACCAGCTCCAATGGGCAGCTGCCCTATGCATTATGTGTATGTGGTCAATATGAACTCCCTTCTCCTATCCAGCTGACTAAAGGCAGCATGTTCTCTTTATGTAACATTTTTCCCCACAGAATGTCACTGTGACAAGACCCTAAGCCTTAGAACCTAAATTCCCCTATACCCCTTTAACCCAAACCCTGTATAAAAACATGTGTAAACTTGACATCATCTGCAAAAAATGTGCAAGCTGATATACTAACACAGTGCACAGAGGTTTACACCTTTCAAATGTGCAAGATAGTGCACGCTGTCCACTGACACAATACACAGGGAATTCATTTTTTCCACCCGCATTAATATTTTTGAAGTGCAATATTTTTTATTTTACTAACAATGTTGTTGTTATAACTCATCATACTTCCACTAGATCCTGATCAAATTTCACTTTGCACTCCTCCAAACTCTCCATTAAAACATGCAAAAACCCTTATTTAAATATGCAGTTATTCTTAGTAGATCAGCGGCAAAACGCATGCAAACTAAATACACAATCTATTGAACTGTGTGTGCAATTTAGTAACTTTTATATGGGGATCTTAGTAAATCAGGGCCTAGGCTGTTAAGTGTACATGATGACGGAAGTAGCCAAACCATTAATAATGGCAGCACATCATTATTGGCTCTAATAATGTTTAACACCTGACAAAACAGACTTTTTATATTATTACTCAGCCACTTTCCTAAATAGGTGTCATGTTTCAATTAGTGGGACTCCAATTTAATTAATCAGTAAAATTGTAAACTACATTACCAGGACAGACCAGCATTATCTGGGAAACTTCACTTTCAGACAGTATATGTAAAGATACAATTAATACTGAATTATGTTACATATTTGCTGAATGAATTAGCATGTGTTAATTTATGATTTTTAACAACTCATTATTATTTAGCGAGAGTACATGTTTGAGGATAAACTCAGCTCTGTAAAAATTTAACAATGTGTTAATGGAGGTTTTTTTTCCCCTGGTAGTGGGAAACGTTACTTCTTCATCAAGCCATCACAGTTGAATTCATTAATGGGAAACCCAACACATTATTCTCTAGACATTACACCTTAACATGTACTCAAACTAGCATATCTTGGTCTGGTATGTGGCCCAAATGATTATGAAGAAATGCCAATACTGCCTGATGAAAATGCTTTTAAGCTGCTAAATGCTCTACGTAGTTCATCAGCTGTGTCCATTTGATGTTTGATGAGCAGGTAATGTACAGAGAGCTTTTTTTGCTGAATACAGCTGCATATACTAAAATGATAAGTCCAGTGAGAGTAAAAGAAAACAGTATTGTTATATGCTGGAAAACCAAAACAATGAGCTGGAAGATGCAGTCATTCATCAATCAAAATATTGATAAGCTTTTCAATATCTAGCTACAAAGCAGTGACTGGGAGATTAATTTAAAATAAGGGGTAAAACACAAAAAAAAAATACAGATTATGAAATAAAACAAAAAATATAGAATAAAATTATTGATTGTATATGCTTTAAGTATGCAACAAACTTGCATGTAATATGACATGTTTGTGTAGATGAAGTATGAAAGTGAAAGGAATTTTCTATTTTTAGATGCAAAAATGTGTGACTGTACATCCCACAGTGATGACGCAAAGTGATGATGATTCGTATGTGCTTAAAATCTCAATTTGCAGCTCAGTGGGGTAATCTATTGAGTGTCTACTTCTGTATATGAGGAATTATGAATGAGTGAACATGGGATGGATTTTGGGACATGTGCAATATCCAAACAGATTTGGATATAGCATTCTGCTTCTTCTTTTAAACACTCGCCAGGCAATCTGTTAGGTAGAACAATGGAGGAGAATGATGAGGAAGGGGGAGCGTGTATTGACTTTTTCTCTCTTGTCTTTCGTCTTAATGCATCTAACCCCCCCCCCCCGATCTTTTGTTGAACACCTTTCCTTCCCCATCAGTGTTCATCAATCTCTCTATCCTTGTTGGGTGAAAAATTGCACCCATTACCTTTGTCATGTGGTATACAGAAATGGTATAGCATTCCTTCCACTGACAAATGTCAGGTAAAACAACTTATGGTGACTCACAAGACTGCAGGATGAAGGCAACATAGCATTAATCACCCCTGAATAATGGACAACTTTGATACAGTAACCAGAAGTTAAGGTTATGGAGAAATGATTTGTACTCTAAGATAAATATTCATCTCACAGGCAGATAATGCTTGGTCTTCTAAGTAACATTTTTCTAAAACATATCCCTAACCTATCTTACAAAGTGCAATTTACTCCTACAAGGTTTCCAAGTCAGATTCACCAAACTCTTCTAACAGTAAAAATTGTTTGTTTCAACCGGATGAATGCATATTTGTGAGATTTTGTGATTTGCACAATCACTGCCTTGCAATTGACTTGTAAGGCTAGCTGTTCCATTCCATTCCATTTCCAAATTTCATTCAAACATGCTAAGGGTCATTTTACACCACACAGATTATTGTATTATATTACTGAGGTCTGGTCCACTAGAACATTTTGCCTGTATTCTTAAATCCTTGGGCTGTGCCACATCTGTTTTTATGATGGCTCTTGATGTGGCCCAGTCTGTTTAGTATTTGTCCAGTAATATAGTTTAAAAGACTAAACTTAAGGAAAATTATTTTATTTTTCTACTTATTATTTTTTCACCTTGTGGGCAACATTTCCTTATTCATGTCAGAAGATGACAGGCTAATGTGAATAAAGTTTAAGTAAGAATACAACCACTTGACCTCACTCTTCCCCTCACCTCACTCATCTACTTAAGCATGATAAATGTAGAGAATACAACAGGTATCTTAAGTAAGGAATAGTAATGACCTGTGCATTTTTCCTAGCATAGCATTTTGCTGTTAATTACATTAGGTCACAAAGAGCTGTTAAGCAGCCTGAAAGGTCTGCAGGCGCTGCATCACTGACTAATCAATTGCCATTATCAGGCCTGGTAAGGTCTTGACCCGAGGGACATGTTGGATGCTGCTATTACTTATCACATCTTTACACAGAAGACTATGCTCTGCAAAAACATCACTGCTTAATGACCACTGAAAGACACTTTTAAAGTGGCAATCCATGGAAACAGTGCCTTATTCTTTTATAAATACAAACACTGCGATAACACTGTGATATCACACTTTGGTGTGTGTGCACCTCTGTTTTGAAGCCTAGAGTTTTGCAATTTGATACTTGGATTTCACTGTTGCCGTCATCAATTTTTGGGTGGCTATATTTCAATGAAAGGGTAGACTGACCCCAGCACTAGTTAGTACAGTGCATTAACAGTCTATGGTTAACTGTGATAATGCTAATTGAAACATTAAATGCTAAAGTAAAAGTAGGCTTAAAACCATTAAAACAAAAGTGTCTTTAGCACAAAAAGTAAACTGCCAAGCACCTCAAAGGTCTTTTACTGCAATCAAACACTGAACAAGACTTTTTTATGACTAAAATGTTACAATGAAATGAAATAGCAACAGCTATGCCTGTATAATGTGAATCTCAGGTTATATCGCCATGGTAGCGACTTGTCAATCACAAAGTGGCTGTACCCTAAGTGTACGGTGCGGTATTGTCAATTTTACTCTAAATGATAGCATAATTTACAAAAATTAACATTTTGCTGCATTGAAAGAGACTTGAAACCAATGACTGACACCAGAAACTCAGGAAACTGTTTACTGGGGTGATACATCAGGTAAGAAGTAGGCAATTTTAGATTTCCATATAATCGGTCTTCTTTTTGCAACCAATGGAGTTGCCTCTAGTTGCCCATTAGAGAGAATGTTGGTTTAGGGTGCTTTCACATTGGCTTAACTTCTCAGACTGGGAGCTACCCACTGGATACATGCCAATATTTTATGAAGCAATCCAACATAATGGCTGCACTGTGGGAGTATAGACATGAAGCTATTACAGGAGCATACTGCACTACTACTGCACAATGAATGGCTACCAGAAGGAATTGTTTGGTAAAGTATCTTTTGTATTTGTTATGTCAGTAAAAATCTAGCTAGTTTCGTTGTTGTATAACACAACACTTTGGGACACTGAGTACTCAGTGAACCTCAGTGGAAATGTCCAGTGTCGTCAACAGATGTGATTATCTGGATTAGGACAGTCTCTCTCCCTCTCTCCTGACCCTCTCAATCGTCCAATGGGAGGGAGGGAGAGGGCCAGACGGGTGGTGGTGGTGGGGGGTGAGAGAGGGTGACAACAGGTTTCATTGCACTGGACAGCATATTGTGCAGCATACAAATTGCTCTTCCTATAAATCTGAGAAATTTAACTGGACATGATCATCAAAATTTAGCTTTCTATTCTGTTTTTTTTATTTTTTATTTTTTTTGTTTGGTGGATGTTTTAGCTTCCTTTTTTGAAAGATCAGAAAAAATGTTTAAGATCATATTTCAACATGCGAAGAAACATCCTGGGGTAGGTTGCATTATATTCATGTAACTATTGGGATGTGTGATTTTTTTTTAAATAATTAATGTTTAATGTGTCCAGATGCTATTTCAAATCCACTGAATGTTGAGGAAAAATTTAAGAATTATAAGGATACTGTACTTCTGCTTTACAATACATACCCAGAGGGTTTACATGTGGAGTACATACAATAGTAGAGATGAATTGTACATGAATCTACAAGAACCTAAATGAGAAGAAAATATAATAGTAGAAATAAAATGACAAATTATGCAATGTTGGTGGAGAATATTATGCTGCAATCATATGTTGCTGTCCTGTTATTGCCAAGAAATATCATAAAATTACCCATCTTGCGTCTAACTCCTTAATATCCTTTATTGAAGTGATTTTATGTTGACAGGGAGTTATTGTAAAACCTTTTCCATCGCAAATATTAACATTAAAATAATATTAAACACCAACTCTATCTAATCATCTCTGTTGTTTAAAGTAAGTACTGTGACTGTACATAATTATTTTTTACCACTAGAATATTATTTTCCTATAATTTTCTTTGCAACCATCATCATGAAATGAGGAAAGACACAGAAGCTCTCTGTGCTTGTTTTTTTCCCTGTTGCCTGAGAACTATGCTGAGGGTGACCCAAATTTGTGGATTGACGGGGTTGGCTTGGCAGTGCACCAGAAAAGTAATAAAGGCAGCAGCAGTATCGAACCCAAGCGAGTATAAAACACTTCCTATATCGGTCAGCCTGAATGGTAAAAGGTGAAACACTCACTTGTGTGGCACAGAATAAAGAAATCAGCACTTGGGAGAGGACAGCTCCCTGCACACAGGCCTATCTTCATCGCTCGCTTGGTGTGCGTGTTCGTGAGCGTGTGATCAAAGCTGACCTGCTTTTGTGTGTTTGTGTGCATGGCTGTTTACTTGAATAATCGAAGCTGAGCATCTTCACTTGTCTGTGTCTGTGTGCATGCCAGTACAAATTTAGTGTGCTCTATGAACTTTGAACATATTTGGAGAAGAATTGATAAATTGATATTAGCTGAATCGTCATCAACAGTTTATTTTAAAAAGCAAGAAGCACCAATCGTTAGTTTTAGCTTCTCAAATGTAACAATTTGCTACACTTTTTTAAAAAATGTTTTTATTTTGGACAGCTGGTCGAACAAAAGGCCTTTCTCAATACAGAGTACAAGTTTAAACTTACATTCTCTGGAAATTTAACTTGGCATGTTAAACTCAGGAGTACAAAACTCCTGACAATGTTGGCATGCTGTACACTCAACTTGAAACTGGGACAGCAGTGTTGCTAGCATGCTACAGTAGCTCACGTGGGCTCTGCTGATTAAATTTCAACAAAGGCTACATGATAATCTCATTGAAGGTTTTCTGGAGCATTGAACTGTGCTGTCCTGGAGTTGAGTCAATAGATATTCTTGTTATCAATAAAACCTACATGTACAACAAAATGACATTCAGTGTGATACACCATACTGCTTCTGTTTGTTTTTATTCACATGTATTTACTTTATATTTTTACTGAAGCGTGACATGATCTGAACATATTTGTAGCCAAAGGAACACATGGGCAGCAGTACTGTACATTATGAACTACCAAAATTACCTACCTATTGGACAAGCTCATTTTGAAACAACAAAGCTTAGACTGTGTTGCTAAAACCTCACTTTATTTTACAGAAGTTGTTATATCTAATGTTGAAAATGCTACTGACCCATCAGTACGACTGATAAATAACAAATAATGCTGAGCTGCTGGTCATCTCTGAGGTTGGCTGACAACGCGCTGAGTCGAGTTCACATCTCTCAAAAACACGTAATCAAAGTAAGTTTTCAAGAAGCCAGTATTTTTTTTTTTTATAAAATCAACCTCACATTCAAAATCTAAATGATCACTTCTTAACTGAAATTATCTCAAAGTTTTATTTGATACTAACTGTAGAACTAAGAGTTATGAATCTGGCTCATTGTTGATGTGAAATGTATTCTTGGATACTCCATGCCTACCCTATGTTCACACAGGTCAACTCTGAAAGAGGAGGACAATTCTGGACATCTGGACCATACTGATCATCATTGTTATTATTATTATAGTGGTTAGCATTACTATTTTAAAAATACCTCGTAATAACCACAGTAAAGTATTCACTAGTTTTAATCCAGAGGACAACATTTAAAAAATCCTTACAATGCTGAACTACTGTGCAACCAGACTCCTAGTTGTTATACAGTTGCGTGCTGAATAGTTTGGGTATGTAACTGAGGGAGGGACATTTTCCTTATTTTTCAACCACAGCGTTATGGTAGTGAATATCATTCGTTTTATAACCAGGCAGTCTCCTAATCAACAAGAAGGCAAGTGACAATGCAATCAGAAGACAGATGTCTAGATACAGTAGAGACATCCGTCAGTTCGACCTGATCAAACTGTCATCTCTCTACAGCTTGACTAGACCTGAGTGGGCTGAGAACAGCTGTTCGCAAGTGGTGTGTCTGTCTCTCCCTCTCTGTCTCATATGTAGTGTATCACATAACAAAGTAGACATGATATGTATGGCACAGCAGTGTTGATGAATAGATGCTGTACAATGAGAAAATTGTCACCCCTAAGCTTTGGGTGTTTAAGATGATATATCACATTATCCCCTGTCCCCCTAATGTGTTTTTCTATTTTAATTCCTGTCATCATCACTGCTCATAACATCAAATATGTGTGTCTGTGTGTGCAAACACTTCAGTGTGAGTAGGCAGACTTAATTCATTTAGGTGTGTGTATATGCAGGTTTTCGCATGTGTCTCGTGTGTGTGTACGTGTGTGTGTGTGTGTGTGTGTGTGTGTGTGTGTGTGTGTGTGTGTGTGTGTGTGTGTGTGTGTGTGTGTGTGTGTGTGTGATGCTGTCGCTCAGTCTGACAGGTATAGTGTTGAGCAGGTGAGGCTGGCACACACAGAGATGCGCCCGCTCTCTTCGATCGCGTCCTTGCCCGTTCAACCCAGGCTGACAGTGAGCTGCCTCACACATGGCCTGGGCCTCATGCATATGGAGGAGGGCAAGGAGAGGAAAAACAAGAATAACAACTACCTGTGTATGTGTGTGAGCGTGTGTGTATTTCACAGTACATATCACAGCCAACCTCTTTATAGCATACGTTTGTTTACCTTTATATGCATTCTGGGACTAACACTTTCTTTCTCTCCGCAGTTAATTCCCCAATTTTTCTTTGTGGCTGTGGGCGTGACAGGGGCCAGCTGCTACCTGGTCCGTCTGGCAAAAGGGCCTCATGTCACGTAAGTCTGTCCATTTGTCTACAGTCTTAATCATTATTGTCAGCTAAATTCAAACCTTGGACACCTGAGTGTGGCTATTTGTATTTTACATGTTTATAGTGCATGTTGTTCACATAGGAGCCAAAAATGATTAATTCAAAATGCACTTTCAATCAAACTATGTTTACATGCAGATTAATCAGAACAAACTCCTAGAATTATTGAATTATAAATTATTAACAAATCATTGTAAACATTTCAGTAATACCTTTCTAATCTCCTTCAAAATACTCTCCTTGTGATGCACTGGTCCCATTACATCTCCTGATTATAGAATCATTTCCTACGCTCATTTTTGTCACTGCATCCAGAGTTTCTTGGCATTCTTAAAACTTAAACCAATTTTAGACAACTGTAAGTTTCATCCTCACACTGTCTACCAGGAAATCTACTTGTATGCTATGATTGGACCCTCCCTTGAATGCGTTAATCTTTAACAAGTGGAAGTTTTATGGGTTTTTTTTGAGCACTGTGTGAACCACATTAAAGACAACTTTCCGTCACCTTTGGATGAACGAAACATTGCAAGTTTGAGTACGATTTTACATTTTTCAAACTGACACCATATTTGGGTTGCAATACCAGGCTCCATTTTGAATTGGTGTCTAGGCAATAATATACAGGGGCAGAAAAACACAGCTAAGCTTGGAGACAAATAAATCTCTCATACAATCTTTCATCTCTCAATCCCTAGGATTTTCTTTTTCTTTTTTTGTATTTGTGATTATTGCGGTCAAAGATGCTTGAGTTTGCTGCTCCTTTTCACAAAAATTTGCAATACAATTTGTGACCTTTTGTGCTCTATTTGTGAGATTGGGAAATATTGGAAGCAGGGGGAGGAAGGAATCATATGTAAACACTTCCTTTAACTTAAAAAAAACAAAACATAGGACAACTATACAAAATTACATTTCGGTGCTGTTTGTGTTGTCAATTGAACTTGACAAAAACCATGACAAAAAAACAAGTGTTATAGGTGTAAACATTTCAAACTGAGCAAAAAAAAAGATAAATAAAAATAAATAAATAAAATAAACAAATAATCACGCTTGTCAGTAGACTGTAACTTTGTTTAAAAAAAAATGAGTGAGTGTTGAGTCAAGCCAAGTACGTAAAGCATAGCAGTAGTTGGAAGTGTAAGAACATAAAAAAAAAATAAAAAAAAATCAACCTTTCATGTTCTTTATATTTTGAATTGCTTACAAACATTTAAATTCTTTGGATTCAATATAAGTTAATTTATTAGACACTGGATTTAGATTTGATCAGAATCATGAACACCAACCCAAACAGCAGCTGAACAAATTTTTCATACATCTACATATCTTGAGTTTAAGTTGACAACAAAAGCAGCTAGGCATATTAAATTGTAGTATCTTGGAAGCGGTAATACATTTGGCACCAAAACAACACACTAACCCTGCTGAACTCAGTGACCACCCACATACAGTAAATGTGCACTGTTCGTGTCCTATTTTGAGCCACACAGCAACACTTGTTCTAAGGGTCAGTCATAAAGCCTGACCTCATCACCAGCTGGTGATGAGTGCTGTGGTCAGTGGCTGACTCCCTCTCAGACAGTGTTTGTGGTAATGCTCGCACTGCAATCAGTTTCTCTGTCTCTTTGTTTGTGCTTTGGCGGCATGACATGCCGATGGAGGGATGGGGTGGGAGGATGGACAGTTGCAGTGGAGCACTCTGAAATCCAGACTTTGGTTAATGAACAGAGGCACACTGCCAAGTCACTGGGCTGAGTTCAACTCATCTCATAATCACCTCTCTCTTTCTCCAACTTGCCTCTCCATCAAGCATCTTCATATTTTTTTTTCTGTCCTTCTGTTCCTCTGTGTCTTCTTCCTCCTTTTTGCTTATATTTTGGTCCATTTCTTTTTCTTTGCATCTACTGTTTATGTCGTTTTCTATCCATTATGCATCCCTCTTTCATTCTTACGTTGTGCCCCCTATTTCTCCTTTGTTTATTCTCTACACTCTGATTCTTTGCAGCTTCTGGGACAAGAAGAACAACCCAGAACCCTGGAACAAGCTCGACCCAACCTACCAGTACAAGGTGACTATTCCCAAGTTGCACAATGCATAACTACTTACCTGGTCACACTGATCATACCAGCTAATAAATAATAAATAAAAATCCATCCATTCGTTTTTAATTCACTGAAAATCTCACATTCATAATTTAACCGATTTTGGCAAAGTAAAGTAAACTCAACATGGCTGCTTCCTGGCTTTCTTTTACATCTGTTCAAGCTAAGGAAAACAAAATGTTTTTCAAAAACAAATTAATGGAACTGGAGCTTTTAGTGGTCAGTAATAATTTGCGGTGCCTCTTGAACAAGGCCAGAGCCCCAGACAAACTAATGAAAATATTAACAACGCTGACCCAAAATAAAGCAGAAAAACAACCAACTGATGGGTCCCAGAAGAGGAGAGCTGGATGATGTGTTTTTCAGAGAACAGAATGGTTTTTCTGAGGGTTTCAAGGCTGCGTTGCTTGCCAGTGGAATGAAAGTCGCTGCAGACAAAAGGTCAGGACATGGCATGTTTAATTCTCGATAGCGAGGCAAAGGTCTCAAATCGAAATTCCACTGAAGTCCAAACAATGATCGTAATGAGGAGGGGGAAGCGGGAAAGAGAGGAGGGAGATGGTGGGGAGCTGAGGGTTTTAATGGCAGACCAATCAGGAAAAATACATGGGTAGAAAATGATCTATGCTACTGCAAAAATGTGTGTTTCTCATGGTTGGGGAGCTGTGATATATGCTGAACACATGCAGCAGTTGCACAATGTATTATCCATGACATATGCAAACTAAAAGCCTCAGCAACACACAAATCTGCTGAAAAAAGGAACCACCAAGACTCATGGAAAATAAACATGTTTGTGTGAGCAAATGTGCCCATGTGTACATCTATATCAAGTATATAAGGTGAAATAAAACTGTTCACTCCCACTTCTTTTTTTACCTACATGTAAAAAATACTGATGAATTTAATTTAAGCAAAACAGATTTAAATGTATTCCTCCTGCCCTCCACAGTTTGTGGCCGTCGGCACAGACTACAAGAACCTGAAGAAACAAGGCCCTGACTTCTAAAGGTCCTCCAGTAACTCCAGGGGCACCAAGTTTTAGCAGGACCTCCTGCTGTCGTCTCAGTGATGTGAAACGTCTTCCTGGATATTTCCTCACTGTCACCTCGCGCTCCTCTTAACATTGTACCCTTGTGGACAAAAATCTATTAAAGATCACAAGAATCTAAAGACTGTTCCTTCAGTGCATGATCATATACAGTGTCCTTTACAAATAAACAATCTTTTTATGTGTTGAATTGATCTGTTAGTTATCTTATCTGGGCAGACAAAGGTCATGATTTGATACAGAAAAAGGAAAGCTGAATGTAAATGTCTGGATGCCACTGCACTTGCCCATAATTCACAGCATGGAAGTGATGATGTTTTATGATTCATTAAAAAAAATCATCAGCATATTTATTTTTGACAACATTATCCTGCAAATATCTATATAACAGGAGCAGTAAGGGCATCAACAACGCAGCCTCTAAATAAGGCATTATGTGCCGCAAACTTGTTCATTTCACCAATACTTCATGAATTGCCAGTAATATTCCCCTATGAGTTCAGAGTTATGTTGTTATTGTTATCCCAGGCTTTTTACACTCTGCTATAACCTAACTGCTTGCAGGACATCATTGACAAGCGTGGCCCCAGTACAGCTCACTCACTGTACTCGGTGCTGTGGAGGCGGTGCTCGTCAGTAAGTAGTTAGGTTGTATTACAGTGTAAAAAACCCGGATAACAATAACAACACAACTCTGAACTCACAGGGGAATAGTACTGGTATTGGTGAAATGAATGAGTTTTGCAGCAAATAATTCCTTATTTAGAGGCTGCATTGTTGATGCCCTTACTGTTCCCATTACATTGATATACGCAGATCTCGAATGGAACTAAATAGCGTCCGATGGACTCCCAAGTTACACCAAAATGTTATAGGTGAGTAAAAGCTAAACCTTTTACTCAGCTAAAATAAGGTCCAGGTTGCAAAAAAAAGGGAAATTGGCTTTTTGGCCACTTGAGAACAATTGAAACAAATTGTGAACACTGACATATTCTCACTTCCTAAGTTGATATGCTGAACGTTTTACTTATTTAGACATCCAGCAGCTGTGCAGCAACATTATCATTCATTTACAACTGATGACTGTAGGGCCAATGTTTAGTGTCTTTTTGCTCTGTTTTTGGTCTGTATCAACTCCTGAGGAAATATATGTCACTCTAGATGTCAAATAACTCCACTATGCCCACCAGCTGGTCACCAACTGTGTCTGTTTGCCATTTGCTGCAGAGCTGGTAGTGTACAGTGGGTTTTTAGAGCTTTTTCATTGAAAACAGCTGACTGCTGTGCAGTGCTTGAGGATGCCAACTTAAGGATGTAAGATTGTCCAGAGGATAGTAAAAATAGCACCCAGGACACAATAATATGTGTCTGGGACAATTCTATCACAGTAGAAAAAAAGATACGGGCGGCAAATTTAAAATAGGCGTTATTTATATAAACTGACCACATATGGCAAACTGACAAATATGGTAAACTAAATTGTTACTTTCTTGCATGACAAATGTTAAAAATGTAATAAAGTGACATATTAACAGCAGAAATACACACCAGCTTTTAAAATTGACCAATTTAATCTCCAATATGACACCACCAAAGTAGGTGTTACACTGTATTTGGTAACTAATCACATTCTGTGTCCTGCCCTGATATTCCACTCACTCCTCACCTCTAACCATCCATCATTGTGTAGCACCCGTAGCTGCAAATGTATTCTGGGATACCCCGTTAGCTTACAATATAGTAAAAACCCAGCAGTCTGAAGTGTCTGAAATGCTAAAGTGAAAAACACTGGTGGTAAAGCAAGTAAACTCCCTGAAGAAAACCACGGTGACAGCTAAAACTATGGAGACGTGAAGTGTTGGTATCTTCCATCCACAGCTCTATATATCTCATGTTGTGTCTAATAGTGACAAGAGATTTAGGGAAGAACATCAGAGAAGAAGTGCAATTTATTTTGCCAAGTTATGTGTGACCATTATACATGGCTACATATTTAGCAGCACAATAACCCAACTTGAAGATTAAGTGATGTTATGTACATTATTAAACATCAGAAGCATGATCAATGATTAATTTTATAGCGCCCATATAATAAACTTAAATAAACATAAAATAAACTGTTCAAAACAGTTTCACAATGTAGAATAACACGGACAGATTAGTGATACTAGGAAAGAACGACAAGTGTAAATAAAGAGTGATAAAAATTCATCACTCATAAGAAGTTTATAAAATGCACCTTTGATTGACAGTTTATCATCACACAGTGGAGGCTGTAGAATCAAAAAAAAATTGACATGGGGAGATGTGAACGAAATGAAAAAAAAAAATCTGACAACCTTTTAAAAAAACAGATGTGATAACATTTTATTTTTAAACTGCAGTCATTTTGAGCCTATGATCTCGTTAAAACATCTTTCCTTTCAGGGGTGGAGTGGGGGGTAACGACAGCGAGGACATAATGATGAGACTGATCTACATATAATCTCAAAACAAATTGAACAGTATGTTAAATTGTGAAGCTTCATGCTGTTCAAGATACAATTAAGCATTCAGCACTTCCATGGCAGACCAGTGCAAGTCATTGAAGTGAGTAGAGTTACTGAAACAAAGTTAATAAACTAGGGTTATGTGGAATGAAAAATTTAAATTTGAGACAATGGTTGTTTTGTCTGGAATGGTTTCAAGTAAAATTCGGGGCAGTTTGAGCCATCCTGCTGCAGCCATAAACGAAACAATGAAAACAATGAGAATGAACAGTAAAGTTAAAGTCAGACAATTAAACAATGGACTGACACCCTTTATAAATATCCCTAAAGCCGAGGAGAGCTGCAGTCTGTTGGTTCATCACCATGATCAATGTCTCCAACATCACACATATAAAGCTGCACTAATCAATATCTTTATATTAGAAACTGAACAAATGACTGTATAATGTGAAAGGGTGACAAGTTTTAAAAA
>JANJYP010090365.1:0-15300 GCA_024605115.1 Rastrelliger brachysoma | reverse complement strand
ATATATAGATATATATATATATATATATATATATATATAATTTTACGGTAATAAAAAGTTATTTTGTTTGGTTATATCAAAGATTCATATGGTTTTGTTTTTAGAACTTTGAATCGTCCAAATAAAATATATAATGTTTAAATATCTTTAAAAGGTATGTTCTCTTTTTGACCTAAACTGTCAACTATATTCCCCAGCAATGTGTATTTGTAACAATTTTAATTAACAGCCCCCACTGCTATAAATGATATCCTTACTGGAGTGAAATGGACTGTTAAGAGATTTCACAGTATGTAACTGCACCACTGCTGGTTATGGGGAGTGTCTTTCTATTCAAATAGATGGTGGGGCTGTTCCAAACAGAGACTGCAGGCTACAAAGTAAGCTTTTAAAAAGCCTGTTATCTCAGCACCTGGCAAACTGATCGTTGAGTCATTGGTATTGATCAACTCAGATACCCCCCCCCTAGATATATTATGGCCAATTTCTGCTATGGGGCAATAAAAATCTTACTTATTAGCCCTTTAAATGCATTGTAACTCCATATATTGTGTTGATTCTGCAGTCTTTCCAAACACATGTTTTACTGCAGCTGTAGCCTATTAAAATGCAGAGAGGTATGGGTTAGATGATCAAGCATTATGTGACACAGTTCAATGATTTTCAGAGCTGGCTAGATAGACCTCTTAACTGTTTCTGTGAGAGGTGTCATAGTGTGTCATTGTAAAGTCTACTACTGTCTGAGCAACAGTGAGATATATCTGCAGCAGCTACAGCAGCCTTACTCTTTTATACAGTTTTTTTATCCTGTCACCTCTGTAGCAAATACAATTTTAAGTTGGAGACAGCAAAAAGGGGAAGCTGCTGTGAGGTAAGAGGTGAAGATAGAGCATGAAGGCGAAGGTAGAGGAGGTGTGAGTGAGTCAAAGAATAAGGTAGGATGGAGAAGTGAGTGAAACAATGAGAGCAAAATAAATCTGGCATTGTGTTCAGTCTGGATGGATGGCTGACAAAAAAGTCATACAATGAATGGAGAGTGAAGGTAAAAAAAGTAGGAGATTAAGACAGCTGAGAAGAAGTAAAGAGAGGAGAAAAAACAAAACATGAGATGAGTGAATNGCTGACAAAAAAGTCATACAATGAATGGAGAGTGAAGGTAAAAAAGTAGGAGATTAAGACAGCTGAGAAGAAGTAAAGCGAGGAGAAAAAACAAAACATGAGATGAGTGAACAGAAGAAGAATGTAAAATGAAATGAGAGCAGAAGTGGTAGCAGGAGGGGTAAGGAGATGGGAGACAGAGGTGTTATGCTAAAATGACTTTGCTGCTCTGAGATGACCATTCACTGTCAGCTACTTAAATGAGAACAACACTGAGTTGACAGCTCAGTTACAGGCTTAACATAAAGCTGGCAAAAATCAGCAGACTCTCACTGCCTCAACAGTGTTAGACTCACTGGAAAACATGATGGAGAATGTTGCAGGTATAATGAAGTCAAAAAGTAGTTTCAGCATAGTTCTGATGACTGCAGAATAGAATGTGCTGTCTCTGTACAAACTGTCAGAAAAAATTTAAGATTTGTTCATGAATCTGCAAAGTGCACTAAAACAAGTTGAGTTAGACAGTCATACAGTAGGTCTCTCAAGGTCGGCATTTCAATTACTCTGGGTAGGTGACAGTGACACACTGATTAGGGAAGCCAGCCTTCAACTGGAGAGCTGAGCTCAAGCACCCATGTCAGCAAACAATGTCCTGAAGTAACCTTTAATGCTGAATCGCCACTAGGTCCAGGTTCACTGAACCTGGTCTTGACCTGCTTGTGGAGATGAGAAGTTAAATTGAGAATATTCCTCAATAACAGATCAAATTATTATCATATTATGTTGGGTTTTGCTGTGTGACTTGCCTGCAACTTGTCAAAAATATAAACAGAAAGAACGACATTGAAGTTGTTCTTTCATTTGAAAAATTGTTCTGTATTTTGCTAAAGTCACTTTGTATATTTGTCTGAATCAGTTTACTACTTTTGCCAGTAGGGCAGTGAATGAGTATTGATCAGGAGCAGAGGGACTCAACAACATCGACCGAGTTAGTGAAGTGCTCCTGCCACCTGATTATTCTCTCCCTGTGTTTTAGTAAAAAAAAAAGATGGAGGGAAGCTGAGAGTGGAGTGCACTGACTCACACATCAATACCCTGACGTGTGGAAAGTCTGTTTATTCAACGACAGACTGCTGGAGTCTTCTCAGACAAAAAATATTATTCCATATTATATTTTATTCTAGCTCTGGTGGTGTGTATTTGAGTTTGGTTTGCTTTTGACCAGGGTTTATTTTGGATGCAAATATAAAAAAAGAATGAATCAAAAAAGTCTCCCCATTGACATCCCTCGTTGCAGGCCAAGCATTTTCATGCTGACCTCCAATTTTAACACTGTGCTCGACCTGCTTGGATATCGAACGAAATATATCAGACTTTCTCTGCAATACTCTAGCATAAGTAGCCTATAACTGAAGGTAAGTGTGGGGAAAACTTAAATGGTATTGATGCTATTATTAATACTATTTCCACAGATTCACATAGAGCAGCTGCGGAGCTACCCCAGCACACTGTCTTTAAAAGGCATTCAAATCCACTGAGCTCTGATCATAACTGGCAGTCTTCGCCCCAGATTTAGGCAACTTATAGATAACTTTCTATACCAACATCTAATGAGGTTCTCCACTATGACAAACTTGCTTTGAACTTATTTAGTGGAATGATTAACATTAGCTACTTTTATGAGCTAAACTAAACTTGAAAGTACTAGTTAACTGAAGATGAGAACAACATCTAACATGTCTAAATACACTAGCGAACCACACTGTCTTTTACATTATTTCAGATACAACTTTTAGCTATCTACAGGCATCATCTGCCACAACTAGTGGAGACCCACATACATCCACAATTGTGCCATTTTTTGGGTCAGTGAGTGAAGACACAATTTAACAAATGACCATATCTTCTTCTGATGATGAGAGCACAGCAGTGACCATATATTTCAAATTGCCACTTTTCTCAGGTGTGTGAATACATGAATACAAACATGCAGAACTTTAATTGTCATCTTTTTAAATAGCCCCCTCGTTTGTATAACTGTAGCCTAATTGTCTGCATACTCCATGCATTTATCTCAATTGGTTGATTTAGGTAAATTTCTTATAAAAATATTTTTAGAACTGTGTTCATGTGTGAAGCCGATGTGGACATGAGGGGAAAATAAGTGTGGAGAGTGTATTATCTTCCCTGCAGAAGCACCAGATACAGTCTCCACTGCCAGCCTTTGATGCTGCACACACCTGCTGCTGCTGAGACAGATGCACCACTTTCAGCTGATCCTGCTGACTGGTCTTTACATGTGACTGACAAATGAAAGAAAAAAACATGCAGATGCTTCCATATGGGATAATGTGTATGTGTATGAAAAATATATGAATCATGAGCCACATCTCAATATGACTGAACAGTCAATGGATATTTTAGTGTTCTAGATAATAGTTTCTACCACAATACCAAATAGGGGATATCTTTTGGAAGAGTAGTGTTCAACCCTCCCCTAAAGTTCAGAGATCACAGAATATGACACTTAACTGTACTAACACATATGTTGCTGTTGTCATTCAACTGTATATATCATATATAATAACTGCAATTAGATTTTGATGAATAAATGTTACAATAAGCAAAATGCACATTTGTGTCTTTAGAAACTTTGATACACAGCGTATGTAACAAGCTGAGAATTCAAATACACTATCCTGCAGTGAGGCATCAATGGTAACCACAGAGCCACCATGTCACCCTTTCAATTAACAGTGTGTCACTATTTGAAGTCCAAGAAATGAGGTAAGAGAGGTTATTTACCCCAGAGTCTTTGGTCCCTCAAGTAAACTTTGCTAAGCTTAATTATTCCAATTAGCGTTCTAAGGGTTCAATGTCATACACTTTGTCAACAAAGTTTCTCATTAAGCATCATTAAGCCACAGTGTGTGTGTGAACTGGAACAGATTATCAAGCTCAACTAGGATAAACAACACAGAGAAGGCAAACGGTCATTAACCATCATTAACACATCACAAAAATGAGAGAGAGAGAGAGAGAGAGAGAGAGAGAGAGAGAGAGAGAGAGAGAGAGAGAGAGAGAGAGAGAGAGAGAGAGAATGGCAGAGAGTCACATCCCCATCATTAATTGTGATTAATAAAGATTTAATGAATGTACTAAATGTGTGGGCTGAGTCTGACTGTGATAGATTGGTAGATGAGTGACAGCTTTAGAGAGAGAAAGAGTCAGGGAGATTAGATTGACACTTGACATTAAATTAATTTTTTATCACCTGGAACAATGTCATTGCTGTGAAAACACTGATACATACACAGCATACGCACACAGTCTCACTCTATTTCTTTGCTTGCCCCCATATGGATACTGATCCCCATGTGGACTGGAAACTGAGGGCTTCAGAGCCTCCAGCTCATTCAGCTCATTATGTGAATGTGTGCGTGCGTGTGTGATAGAGATGGTGAATCAAATAACTTGCTGTTTAGCTTTTTGCAACTTTAACAAGTGCC
Organism: Rastrelliger brachysoma; assembly: GCA_024605115.1. NCBI lineage: Eukaryota > Metazoa > Chordata > Actinopteri > Scombriformes > Scombridae > Rastrelliger > Rastrelliger brachysoma. Next base: position 10,693 of record JANJYP010090365.1, on the reverse strand, counting down.
TTGATCATCCCTTAAATGTAGTTCATAGTATTATGGTACTAATAAGACCTTTAAAAATGGATGCGGTCTTTTAACAATAAATTAAAGATTTAAAATCTGAAATCTAAGAAATTATTTAGATCTTTGTTTTTAATTTTGCTATTAATTCTCTTCTGTTATTCTGTTCCCATGGGACAAACATGTAAATCTTGATCTCTTAAACTATTAAACTTTCACTGCAGAGCTAACAATATTAAATAGCAATGGTAAATACCAAAAGTTAATCAATCGGAAGGAGTGTGTCAGAGACAAAGAAAAACATCTCTGACAATATACCAATCAATATGTCTGTCCCCTGCTCCTGAAGCAGAACAGCAAAGGTTGAGCTACAAATAGCTTGTGTCCCTGAGGACCCTACCAAGTTAAACTTTTTTCAGTACACTTTGTACAGCCTTAAGTTGTCCAATATACTGTAGGGATATCTGTTTCTGTTTTCCATCAGAGACAAAGACACATTCTTCCCAGAACATCTACCTTTTCTTGTAAATTCTCATCTTCTGACCTCCCCATAACTCTGCCTTCTTGAGTCTCCAAATATGAGATCTGAATCAATCAATCAAATAATATGCTTTTAAATTGTAAATTAAATTGTAAAACAACAAAGGAGTTTCCTGGTCAGTGTGAGTGGGTGACGACAACTGAAGCTGGCCGGGGATCCTTGACCTTTGCATAAACTGGTCACACTTACAAATTTGCATTCCAAAGGATCATGAATAGAACTTTAAGACCCTCTTACATTCATTAAACTGTGATCAATAAACCACTTACTTCCAGGTATTCACCAGAAGTTATGATATCAAATGTACATTCTTTGTTTATTTTGTAAAGTTGTTAAAACCCTGGTTAATTATTCTTAGGGTCAGTTATAATGACTATCAAATGTACAAATATATATTGTAAAATATAGTCATTGTGTACAAACCTTAACTTTCCTCTCACGAAGAAACATCTGTCACTTGCTCACACCCATCAAAATGTCATTATTGTATTGTCTGTACTCCTTTTATGCATATTACATAACAAAGATGAATACGGCATGAATATAGGAATGAAATGATAAAGACACAAATTAAATAATTTGTGTGTATCTTAATAGGCATGCCTCAAGAGTTACATGATAAGAGGACTGGATGGAAAGTGCCAAAACTTTCCCCAGGGAGGAGCTCTCATAGGTTCATGTTTGTCCAGCCCAAGCAAATTCCTTCAAATTTCCTCTAACTTACCTAAACTCAATTTACATACATGTGTCAGACCAGATAAGATTAAGACAACATCAAAACCCTACATATTTGTGGTTCTCAGTTTATGATTTAATTGACTAAATTCCTATCTTTCTGTTACATTATTTTACTCCCTATTGTCCGAAAGTCGAGCCCATTTGTTAATCAAATAAAAGCTGATGGGTGATATTTTGAGTGTGGTTACCAGGTCAGGAAATTACAATCCCCGCACTAACATGGTAATGTAATTTCTATAGGATGAAGTCAGCCTCTGGTGCATGCTCACCACAGTGATCTAACCAATGCTCTGAGAGGTGTGCTACATCTGCAGTTACTGCAGTGATTTGTCACTGTTATGCCATTTGGCCCCTTAAGTGCACTGTACAGCATGCAGTGCCATGGTTCCCACAGAAATACATTCCATGGCTCTATTTTAGACTATCAGCCCTTAGGGCCTAGGCCATTGATGAACACTTGCTGCTAGCCAGGTAATATAACAATATAAATGAATCTTTGCTCTTAAATTCAATGTAACAAGTGATGTGACTATAATCAAATTCAAATGGTAGAATTTGTGCTCTTTGTGCTCATCACGTGTGCTTAAATAGAAAAATAGGTTTTTTATGAAAACATGACTGACATCATACTATTATTTTTCTTTACATTCCTACTGACATTGCATATCATTACCTTTCTTTATATTTCTACTGACTTTCATTAAATTTTCTGAAGTCACTACACTCAAAATGAAGACAAGATTTAAATTGTGTAGTCCTAATCATAATTATGCACAAAGGCACCTCATCTATCTTGCAATCGAAATGTAACCATATTCAATATGCACAATAAAACGTCTGGCCTGCAGCTTATCTTCATAGACTGCAGAACCCTCAAGATGTCCATTTGCTATGGATTAAATCTTCTATTTTAAATCTTCATATTAATGCCCACAGAGACACACATACACACAATATATATGCCTGTTTTTTTCCACAATCGTTCCCCTTCAGTGCCTCAAAACAACTTGTCAGTAGCTGTCAGTTTAAATTAGTGGACTAGCCCTTAACACTACTTTTTTCTGACTCTAGTAAATCTGCAGGCTGTCTCCATCAATCACAGAACTGCAGCACCCCACACTCACACTCAAGCACGTACATAGTTGCACATTATTTTTTCTACAGTGCCACCAAATACACCCAGGTCCACACACACAAACAGAAACACAGACATGAAGTGTTGCTGCACTTCAAAACTGGCAATGGCTTCTTCATAACAAACAAAGTGGTTGAAAACGATGAAGCTGTAGCAGTCTGTTTATTTCCACAGACACTGCCCTTCCCTCCTTCTCTCCGAAGTGTCGAAGCAAATAAATTCTTTTTCATCTCTCATATTACCTCGAGGGACCTGTAGATAGTAAACACTCCTCAAGTATGCAGAACGCACACACTCACTGATACACACACACACACACACACACACACACACACACACACACACACACACACACACACACACACACACACACACACACACACACACACACACACACACACACACACACACACAAACATAAATATTCCTCAGAAGTTGCTGACTTTCTCTCCAATTACACCAAACAATCACTGGTAATTTGGATCTCTATTGATTCTTGCTATATTTGTTTATCATCTTCCATCTCTGTGTTGACTTTATCATATCTCATTTTCTCTTTTATTTCATTTTTCATTACTGAGATTGATTAATTTAGGACACTATTTTGACCTTGAGATCAAAATATCTTTTGGACAAGACATTGATTAAAACAATCACATTTTTTTACTGTTTCAGCAGTTAGGTGCACAGTATCCATACATTATAAATAATATAATAAGATGGTCAACAACTGTATTTTTCACAGGGCTATATTCCAATAAAGAATGTCATTAGTTTATGAGCAATATGGTCTACTGACTTCTGTGACTATATTGGCATAATCTGATAGTTACTCATGTTAGATCACTACTGAGGTCACGGATAGGAGTGGAAGGATTAACAGTGTTGCAGTTGGCAGAATTAAAATCCTCAGTCAGATATAAAACAAAGACTCATATTTTTTGGTCATTGCATCATGTATAGGCATGAAATATAAATAGCAAGAAAACAGAAAAGAAATGTCTGACAAACTATAAGATACAAGATCTACACTATCTCTACACCGAGAATAAACACGTGGCTGTACTGACATCTGACAAGGGTTAGACAGGTTTGGCAGATGTTGTCTTATGTAATGCATCAAAGTAAAAAACAAGTTCGAAGTTGAATCAGACAGAGTTTGATGCAATATTAGATTAACTGTGCATAACACAAGTAAACCGGGGCTGGTCCACAGACCAGACACTGAATGACAACCTGTAACTTGCATTCTTTTATACCCATCCAAGGTAGAGTTTATTTACCCTGACCATTCTCTCACATGTGATGTCAACTATGGCTTTGAGTCTCGGAAGTTTTACTTGAGCTCTAATACATCCAGGGTTTGAGTGTGTTGCCAAAAAAAAATTAAGCATTACTTGTCATGATGACATTGAGCATGATGCAAAAATTTCACCTGCCATGCTGGCCTAAGAGCAATGCCATTCTTTGACACCATAATTTTGAATGATTTGGTATTTTTAGTACAATACCGAAATAATGATTATGAAGGTACCTGGTTCATTCCCATAGTGAATGATTATATAACTTGATCTGAACAAATGGAAAACAGCTATTTATTTAACTTGAATATGTCCTGCTTAAATACAGAGGTGGTTGGCATAGTTATTTACTACTAGTTGCCTCTAAATATCATGACTCAAGATTTCTCTTCAATACCATCAACAATCTAGTGAGCCCAGGCCCAGGTGCTGTTTGTGTGACTCTGAAGTTCCTAAAATATTTTATTGAAAAGGTAAAAGACATCAAAGCATCAATTACTCTTGCTGACTCACCCCTACCTTCACCTCAGCCCTCATCTGATGATGAGCTGCCAGACGATGAATGTAATCCCATTATCCTTAGGGATCTGGTTGACACTGTGTCCACTACTATGTCTCACTACTTGTAAATGTGATATTCTAGGTTGTTCAAAGAGGTTTTTGGAGTCATTGCCTCCTTGTCTTTTTCAGCATTGTGAACAAGTCTCACCTATCTGACCTGGTCACTGAATCTTTTATAAAGACCTGTATCCTGCCTCTCCTGAAGAAACCTGCTCCAGATCCAATACTCCCCCATAACTACTGTATCCCATAAGCTATATCCAAATCGCCTTTGATGTCACAGTACATATTTGATACCACAGTACAGAAACCACAGGTTGACTTCCAACCTCCTGCAACTGAATACACATAAGACTCAAATACTGGTTATTGTTCCTGACCATTTTTCTAACAGTGTCACCTCTGGCACCCTGGACCATTAATAATTAACAAGGCACAATCAGTTTCCTTGACTTGAATCAGTACATTAAGAGTTTTGTTCAAGTGTGTGATCTAAAAATTGTAAATATTGTCAAACCAATGCAACATAGTTAAACAACTTATGCACACCATATCATTTCCTCCTACAATTCATGATACACTTGCCTAAATGATGTTGCAGTTGAACGTTTACAGTTGGGGCAGAATGCAGCATCAAGGCTTCTCACAAACGCTCAATGTAGGACACACACAGGACAACTTCAGTCCTGGCCGAACTATACTGGCTCCTTGTCCATTACAAAATTGAATTTAAGATTCTATTGATTACCTTTAAAACCCTACATGGTCTGTCTTCACTTTATATTTCAGAACTCTTGACCCATTATTCTGGAAACNGGCTCCTTGTCCATTACAAAATTGAATTTAAGATTCTATTGACTACCTTTAAAACCCTACATGGTCTGTCTTCACTTTACATTTCAGAACTCTTGACCCATTATTCTAGAAAGATAACCTTCAGATCAGAGAATGAAATGTTAAAATTCCACAATTAAGGCTAAGGTATCACACTTTTACTGTTAGCTCTAAAGCTGGGGAATAATATTTTATGTATTTCATATATTTTAATATTTCTTTTTACATTTATGTTTGACCACTGTTATTGCATTTTCTGTGAATGTTCTTTTATTTATTTTGCATATGNTGTATTTCATATATTTTAATGTTTCTTTTTACATTTATGTTTGACCACTGTTATTGTATTTTCTGTGAATGTTATTTTATTTATTTTGCATATGTGTTTTCTCATACAGTATTGTACTTTGTGAAGCAACTTGTAACTCTGGTTTTGAAAGACTATATACAATGTTATTATCAACACTAAGGGAAAGTTGCATCTACCCCAGTAAACAACTGTTATGGATCTCAAATGGAGATCCAGCAGTCAACAGAAATCCAACTGAAGGATGCATCAATAAGTAGCCAGACTCTTCTGACCAGAGCATCGACAATATTCAAACCTTAGATCACTGTTTATATAATTCCTGTTAAATATGCTCTCAGTGTTTCATTTATTTGTATAAAAGAGAATGTTGATGTGAAAAATCTGCAAAGAAAAATAAAACTCTTCCTCCTGATGGTTTCCCTGTCTGTGTTTGTTTAAATCATGGGGACCAGTGTGAGTAAACTGTTAGAAACTGTCTTCCCAAGAGTGTGACATTGCCCCCAAAATAATAGAAGAGAATTGAAAACATGGCTTGTCAATTAATTGCTTGTTTATTTAAATAACAGCCATGATGGCAATATTCAGAAGTGCAACGCTTCACTGGATATAGAGCTATAAACAAATGGCCTAGTTCATCACATTCTGAAAAGCTCNAGAATTGAAAACATGGCTTGTCAATTAATTGCTTGTTTATTTTAATAACAGCCATGATGGCAATATTCAGAAGTGCAACGCTTCACTGGATATAGAGCTATAAACAAATGGCCTAGTTCATCACATTCTGAAAAGCTAACACACTTTGGCCCATGCACATAAAATGTGTTTGATTTTCTTAGCATACATACCCCCACACAAAACAACACTAAGATACTATTTTACATTGATAAATTGTGACAGCTTAATGAATGTGTTAAGACATTTTTATATTTCCCTCCTCTACAGTTCTCTACCAGGATGTGTCTCTCACAGTAGCACTTCACCTTATATGACTGAACCTGCAGTCTGAAGATGTGGTTTACATTGCAGCATGGCATTAAAAATTCATGCAAACAAACACTAGACACACAGCACAGACAACAGATCAGCAGCCGAGAGGAGATGAGTGTGACCTTTGATGGTCTCTGCATAAATCAACATGATTTCTAATGGCTACAACTGACTAGATATACAATGAATTTATGAATGAATTAATAAATAAGAATGTTTCTTTCTTTATCCTTGAGATACTTTAAACAACAAAAAACCTACAGTGAAGAAATTTATATGTCTCTTGTTGACTTTGCATGAACCAATGGTTAAGCAACCTAGCTGCACACAAGTTGTGAAAGTGCCATTTGCCTCTTTCTCTGAAAGATAGATGTACAATTCAATACGCTATTTACTTGGTGTCTGACCTACAAAACAGACTTTAAAGTACTGCAGAAGGGCAAACTTTATGAGTGTGACCATTTTTTATTTTGCTGAAATTTTGAGCGGTAATAAAATCTTACATGACCTCTCCACCAGTAGAAAATATATGCATGCATTTTTATGAGTGCTTCTCTCAAAAGCATGTTTTTTTCAACCAAAAAACACTGACACAATGATTGAGTGAACAGCACAAAAAGAAAATGATTGGCTCATCAATTTGCGTGTGAAACATGTGCACAAAATAACAAATAAAATGCAATCAAGGATGGTGCTGATTGTTGTTTACGGTTATGGCTCCTACCTTTGAGAAAAAATGTCCCTGTAAGGGCTGCCATGCTGCATAGCGATACCATATCCACGGTCTGGTGCATTGTTGTTGACAGTGTAGAAGGAGCAATCTTCGTCATTATTAGCAACATACTCCAGGACAGCTGCATCCCAAACAAAGCCAAACCGACCATACTTCACCTGAGATAAAACAAGACATTTACACATAGTTAACAGTGTTCATAAAGGTGCATCTTTACCTTAGGCCATACAGGTGACATCCAGCAACATTTTGTGACAGAGATATTGAGATTAACAGTGTGTTCAGACTAAATGCAAAGTGAATTACTGTAAAGAGTTGGTATAATAGCATACAGAGTCAATGAAGAGATGTGATTCAACACAAATTTGCCCACGTTTGAAAGAATTGACATGACAGGGAAAATGAAATTTATCCAATCTTAAAAGGAAAAAATGCTTTGTGGACTTTCTGTCATTAATAAAAAATAGAGATCAGTGAATAGGAGACATATGAGGAATACACCAGAAAAAAATCAGGTTTCTGGTGATTTCTGAGATAAGTGAGAGGCTAAGCACACAGGTACACTCCCACACATGGTCAGTGCATTAGTTGCTTTCAGATGAAGTCTGCATAATTGGTACACTGCCTGAGGTAAATAAACAAAAATGGTTGTGCAGTTAAACGTGTGAAACATTTGCTTTGCTTACTATCTGAACACATCTTAAGAGAAGGAGAAAGGCTCCTGTGCTGGCCACCAGGAAACACTGAGCACAAAACATAGCATTCCATGAACATAGCATAGTTGAGACAAACTCAACCCAATATTAACCCTTTCAGCCCCCACATTTACAGTACATTTTTGTACCTTATCATCTATGTTTTTATCATGTTAACCTGAGGAAATAACATAAAAGTATATTATATCTCCATCATGCTGGGGCATGGAGCTTCTCTGGTGTAGAACTCTCCCGCCTTCTCCCTGTGATATTAATTGAAACCACTCATTCAATCAGCTGTTTTAAATATGGATATCATGACCACTCCCATCAGTGAAGCCAAAACCTCTGCCAGGCTATAGGATGACTGTGGGGATGTGTTCTAAAGTATGGGCAATCATCCCACCACCTGACTCCACAGGCTCTGGCTCCAAGTGACATAACACAAAAAGATGGCATCTCCAAGAAAGGAGATATTTTGACTTCACTCTTGCATAGCAATAGGAAGTGGGGATGCATTGCATATACAGTCGATGGCCCAATCCAAGGCTCATGCCTGTCATTTCCACGCTGACATTTAGCTTGGAGGTTTGTTTGTTTGTTAGTGTAGGTTTGACTCATTTGGGGAATTTTCTGTCATCTGGGTGATTTTCTTTACTTGGAGTAGTGACAGCCAGGGTTTAAGTGCCATAATAATCAATATAATGAATTGTCCTGTGTGAGGAGTATGCATGGTTGACATGGAAGTAGACCCAACCAGACCCCACCACACCTGTCAGAAAGACAGCTGCTTTCACCTTACATAATACCTCAGGGTGTTCCTCAAAGACTAATTCACTTCAGCATGCCAATATTTTATAAACAGTCTAGCACTGACTCAAGATTGTTCTCGTTTTCTAAGATGGAAAACTTACCTGGCACAGCAATTCCAATATTATATCAGTCACCCCTTACTGTGAACATATAAGTGTCTATGGCTTGTTGACTAATTTTCTTTGCATCCAGTGAGAGACTATATATTGGATATATTTTACATGTTTATGTGCATGCTGTATGTGTGACCAAATGTGTGTGTGTAAGTATATGTCACAATATGTACTTGCAGAAGAACCAGTAACACAACAACTGTAGGTGATAATTAAAGCTTGATCCACAGTCAAGTAGCCCAAGACAGGACATTTATCTGAAGTATTTTAATGTGAATGACAAAGAAATTTATAATATGGATGAGGTTGTTGACAGGTTCAATGAATTCTTTGTAAATGTGGGACCTCATTTAGCAGACAAAATTCCTGATCAAAATACTTCTGATGGATGGGGGGACAATTTTATTGATAGGAACATAAGTTCAATGTTTATTAAAGAAGTAAAAGAAAAGGAATTAGTAGATACTGTCATGGGATGTAAAAAAAAATCCACAGATTGTGATCACATCAATGTGACTGCAATGAAGAGAGTAATTGCGGGTATTTCAAAGCCATTGACATACATTTGCAACTTATCATTTAAAACTTAAAAAAAAAAAGAAAACTGCCAAAATCACACCTTTGTTCTAATCTGGGAATAAACGCCACTTTATGAATTACAGACTGGTCTCTTTGCTTCCACAATTTTCTAAAATATTTGAGAATCTTTTTATCAAGCGGCTGGATAATTTCATAGACAAACACAAACTTCTCACTTATAGTCAGTATGGATTCAGGGCAAATAGATCAACAGCATTTGCACTAATGGATTCAGTAGAGGAGAAAACAAAAGGTTATAGATCAAAAACAGCACGTAATAGGAATATTTGCTGATTTACAGAAAGCTTTTGATACTATTAATCATAATATATTATTAGATAAATTGGAATGGTATGGAATTAGAGGTGTGTGTTTACAGTGGATGAAGAGCTACTTAGATAACAGAAAACAGTTTGTAAAACTGGATGATTATTGTTCTAGAGACCATTTCAAACTACTTGTGGTCTCCCCCGGGGGTCAGTGTTGGGACCCACATTATTTATACATACTTTATATTAATGATTTTTACAACATTAAAAACTGTACTATTTGCAGATAATACGAATTTGTTTTGCTCTGATAATGACTTACAGAAATTAGTATTCAACAATGAGTGTGTTTACATGGACTAGTATCCCAATTTCAATTGGGGTTTTTAAGTATCCAGATTTTGTGTTTGATCATGTAAACACCATACCCCGATTTTAGAAATCAGGGTAAGCCAGTATCCCAAATTTGAGAAAGCCGTTTTTGCTGCCTGGAGAACTCCAGAAGAAATCGGGATACTGAAGCATGTAAACAGCAAACCCTGATACCTGAAAGCTGCCCATCATCTGCGCAGGCGCAGCTTCAGCCAGACTTTACCATGGATATGCTACAAACAAATGGACAGCGACAACAAGAGCCTATTTCATTGCTGCCAGTGAGGTAGATAAGACATAGCTGCAGCGTGATGTTAGCATTTAATAATGCTACGCCTGCTATCGCCCAAAGAGGTCTCATTTTTATCTGATTTTAACACATTTCCAATTTACTGCACTTCCTGATGTAGATAGTAAACGTTGAACACACATGCAGACATATGATCCAGCAATCAGAAATCGGGATACTGGTATTTATCATGTATACAGGAGTACTGAATAACCAGATTTCTCAAAGTTCATGTAAACACCATATCCCGAATTTGATCAAAATCAGGATACTCCTCAAAATTGAGATAGTGAAGTCCATGTAAACGCACTCAATGTCACAGAATTTGACAAAATTTTGACAAAATTATGCATTTGGGTGGCTGGAAGAATAATATGCAGGTAGCTTTATTGGAAGGCGTTGTCATTAAAACCCCCTCTGACAATT
>JANJYP010090339.1:0-10578 GCA_024605115.1 Rastrelliger brachysoma | reverse complement strand
CCAAACAGGATGGTAAATCTCGAGGAGAATAAAAAGACACATTGCTTTTAAAGAGGAAATGAAAAGACAAAAGTGGAACAGGGACAGGTTTAAATCATTGTACAAAAGAACAAACAGCAACCCACCACAACCAAACACTTATTCTTGAAAAATCCACTGGAAATCAATTTCTTTTTACAGGTTGCACAGTTTATTTTGGATATACTGGGTAAGATCCTCCAGTATGCCAAGGGACGCAGGGGGGAAAGGGGACAACAGGGGGTTAGAGGAAAGGACTTCATTCTTCCTCTGTGCATCCAAGTATTTCTGCACGCATAGTGATCCTGCCATACCATGACCAGGGAAGGATTCGGATGAGTCGAGCATAGATGGGTGGATCTATCACGTTCTTTCTGTGTGTGTCATTGTCAAAGTTGCCCTGGAAGACCTGTGAAAACAGCATCAAAGAGCATTATTATTTATTCTTGCATCTTTATGCTTTGGATTCTACATATTAAAAGCAGGAACTGTAGTGAAGATTTTATCTGCCTGATGGTGGTTTCTCATCAAAAACAAACCATCAAATGAAAAAAAGCTCTGAAAACTGAGTTATATTGCTGCAGCACTATTATGTGGCTTTTAAGACTTGAAGAATAACAATCAAATTCAAGACTTGCAGACACCACAACCTGCTTTTGAATTCAACATTATGCAAAATATATATTCAGCAATAAATCAAACATGTCGATGTCTCATGGCTGTCTATTAAAAAGGTGGTGGAGAACATTGTCTCACTTTTCCAGCCTGTTACATTGGAGGCCTCATGCCTGAACAGGTACCGAATGAAGTGCAATCCAATCAAGATGTCAATTCAAACGGTGCCAATACCAAGGCTCAAGCCTTTTCTTGTTACTTTCCTTTTATATGCCACACATGTAAGCACAACAGTGACTCCTGTGGGAAATTGTGCCTTGTTAGAGTGGCACAGCTGGAAATCACACCTTTGCAATTAGTGACAGGCATCTTCAGCTGCTTGTCCTTATGCTTGGTGCTCTTGTTTTCTTTCAGTTGCATTGTTCATTTTCTTGGTTTTTCACCTTGACAATAAAGAAAATCCTTTGGTGGCTGCTAAAGCTCTCAGGTATTGACTGCTTGTCATGTAGCCACTGGGATATTCTGCTGAAAACCCAATTTATTTGACTTCAAGCTACATGTTACTCTGGTCAAGAGACACATTTCATTGTATGTACCCCTCTCTATATCAATTCAACTGAAACTACAAGATATTTTAAGTATTTAAACAATGCTGCAAGGGTTAGCTTACAAACAAACAAACAAACAAACAAACAAACAAACAAACAAACAAACTGGGATTACTGTGATACTGGGATGCAAGCTCTGTTGTTCATTATTGCAAGCTCTGCATTCATGTGTGGTTAATAGACAGTAGAATTAAGTATATTAGGAAGAAATGTATCTACAGGGACTGTTCCATTGAAGGATATGATCTTCTCAATTAAACAGACATGATTGTGCCTGTGTAATTTGGTTGTAATTGGATTCACTGTTGTGCGGAATGGAAAATCAGCGAGCCAAATCCAAACAGGTGCATGAGATGAGGGCTGACCTTTTCTAGAGTAAAGCTTCAAATAACTCTTTTTCAAATATTCATAGGTATTGGATTTATGTAATCAAAACATTTTGCAGGTTTCAATGTGACAAGTGCTGAAACACTTGTACCCAAACCACAAAAGGTTTGAGGATGTGTGTATGTATACTGTATATCCTAAAATTTAAAAGGAAAAGAGTTTTTAAGATTAGCTTTTAGTGTGTTTAGTGTATATCTCCACTGGATACTCAACATATTGCTGTAGAAGAGCTTGCAGGCAGAGCATCTCTTATAGGATATACTTCCTGCTAACTGGAAAAAAAATATTCACACGAACAACCAAATGGTAATTAGAAACAGGATGATAGGACTGACAATAGGTCTGAATTGTGTTTGGTGTGTTTACACAAATGGGATTACATAACATTGACAAGCACACTGATTTCTAAATGAACCAGACAATGTAATAAAATGTTTTTCAAACCTTTCCAGAGACAGTTAAACTATCCTATAAAGACCCTGTTTATCTGACTGCTGAATCAGACTTTCAAATGCAACCATGCATTATTTTTTATTTATAAATAATATTCTTGTATTTTACTTAACACTGTTTGAAAGTTTAATTTTTGCTGCCCTCTACTGGATTAACTCATTTTGCTACAAGAAGCTGTGACATGACTATACAGAGTTCGGTAGTATTTGATACTTTCAAACATTAACTCAGTAAATAATTTTATCTATTAAAACTGAAGAGGGGGAATTAGATACTTTTGACTAGCAACCCCAGAACAATGCCCCCCAATGCAATGCATTGCTATTTTAAAGCAAAAATTAAAAAAAAAAGAAACAGAAAACAATGATATGAAGTCATTAGGATCAGCTGATTAACAAAGTCATGAAAGATTGGAATCATAGAATAATGGACCCGTGAGACAAAAAGTATTCCTTTGAGTTATCTGTATCCCACTGAGGCCAGTAGCCTGATATAGTTGACAACCAAAAATAATATGACTGGAAATTCTGTCCTATTCTGAACCTAATTACAACTAACTCGTAATAAAACAAATCTAAAAAAAACAAAACAAAGCACATAATGATAAGTACTGTTCAGACTTAAGAGTACTAATTTAAGCTGTAGTATAAAACATATGGTTTATAGATGCAATACAGATTCTCATCAGCCATTGGGCTATCAAGTGGCAGCTGAATATATAAGACATAATTGTCCCAGATCAATATGTAAAGCTGTGACAAGTTATCAAGCCACTATATTTTCTCTCTAGTATGTATGTTTCTTTCTATTTATATGACTTGTAATTCTTTATTCAGCACATTTGGTCCTGTTGTTCTCTGTCATTTTCAGTGTTTTTGTGACTTACTCTCACAGCGGATTGAAGCTGAAATGACGTGACAGCTGCACTCTTTCATTGTTTTCCTTATTTCACTTGTCTAATACAAACGAGTGCAGACCACCTTTTCATCCTATATTCTTTTTCATCATTTTCTTCCTGCAGTGAACCCCATTCTCTCCCCTGTCTTTCTCATCTATATTGTAGCTATTGGAGCTTAGGCTGGAGTCAGGCAGGGTGTGTATGTGCAGACAAGCCAAGAGCACATTGCATAGCTTTCTGCCTTCATCTCAACCCTTTTCTTTCTGTGTCCCATTTTCTCCTTATACAATTATAACCCCAATTAGAATTCTTAAGAAACTAATGAGTATTTTAATGTTACTAAATACTCAAAAATCAGTTCCCCTGTATAGCGTAAGGAGCTAATTTTCTCCTTACGNTCATCTCAACCCTTTTCTTTCTGTGTCCCATTTTCTCCTTATACAATTATAACCCCAATTAGAATTCTTAAGAAACTAATGAGTATTTTAATGTTACTAAATACTCAAAAATCAGTTCCCCTGTATAGCGTAAGGAGCTAATTTTAGCATGAATGTGTAATAAATAGACGGTAGCCTTCTCTGAGTTTCAGTTGCATCTGAAGGTGATACCTCTGGGGAAGATCACGTGGTAACAGAGTTACACTTCCGCTACATATTTTGGGACCACTCAGTGATTAATGAACTGACATGCAAAAACATTGTCACTTTGTGTGTACCTTGATGTACTTTAATGGCAACACAGAAAGATCTAGTTAATTGGGACTTTATATGACTTTGAAACCAAAATGTGCTCAGTAACTGAGTAACAAAATAAACACTATTTTTAACCCTAAAACTCAAAATCATCAAACATGCTGTTCTCTGAATACGGCATTTTAAAAACTCATATGAAATGTTTTATACTTGTTTTCTATCATATAGTAGATGAAAGTATGACCATGGCAAATTTTGAGGCATTTATACATGCAATATAATATGCTATGGTAACAAAGTTACAAGGTAATGGAATTACAAATGCCGTGTTGTGTGTTGTTTCCTTTACTCATTATTAAAAACATTAATCTTTACGCATTCATAAATTACTTTTTATATGTTTAAAAATATTTGCAGTATTACAACAGTATGACCTTGAGTTTCACAGCAGCCATGCTGATAGTCATTAACACAGCACTGTGTATGCTCCTCCAATTTCCCAACTTAAAACAATTGCATACCAGTCACATTCAGCACAATAAACCTAAAGTGAAAGAAGACAGTGAACACAGAACCAAAATTTCTAAAACCATTTTGTGCTGACCTCCTCTTTCTGCTTTTTTATTGTATTGTAGAGATGCAGCGTTTGACATTGGGAAGCGAGAAATGTGTCACTTCCAGGGGAGTTGCCACAACTGAATTGTGACAAGAAGGGTGCATGATAGCACACTATAAAAGACAGGCCAGGAGAGCCATAAAAGCAGCAGCTGATTGAAATATGACAAGAATCTCTCCTCCACTGTCTGGGGACCTGCAGAGTGTCAGGGGCAATGTCAGTAAAATAAAGTGTCTGGAGCAGGACATGTCAGGAATCACAATAAAAGGACAAACAATGTTAGAAAGGAAAGAAAGAAAAGAGTAATGTAATTAACATAACTTCAAAAACAGCTTGTTGATTTATAACAACTTAGCAAATGTATAATAATTAATGCACATACAAACGGGACTGAACTAATGTAGAATGTCATTTTGACTCACTTGACTTTAGTTCGGCAATTAGACATATATAAAAGCACTCTACTATAAATAATGGATGCATGACCTTCAACTTAGTGAGCAGTGTGTAACATGCTGCCATCTTCTGTCATTTGCCACAGCATTTGTGAGAGACAGGGTTTGCTGCCAAGTTGTCCTGACAACTATTCAATAGACTGCTACGAGATTGTGTGTGTCTGGTTCCCAGACAAAAAATCCCACAGACTGTGGTGATCATTTTCCTCTCATGCTATCAGTAGGTTAAAGTTTTGTTGTGTGGTATACCTCAGAATAATCTGCTTTGATCTCCTAACCATTTTATCTGCCATCATCTGTTCAAATATCAAATTTGTCTAATAGGCTGGTATATACTCAAATACCTGGAAAAAAAGACACTCCTACCATTCTCTGCTATACTTTGTTTTTATTACTAACTGGCATGCTAAACTACCACAGTGAACATGGTATCATACATCTTTTTATAATGTGACCTTCTAATGATAATGGTAACCTAAATTTTATTTTACCATGTTACCATGAATTAAAACATATCTTGCTGCGGATCTATTATGGACTATTTGGACAATATTTCTGTTTTTACAATGTGCTAAAATGATGTGGTTCCTTGGAAATTAGTTATACTTATATTATTACTGCATTACATGCAATATTACTTAGGGGTGTGTGTCTGTCACACAGTCACAGAGACATGCACATACACACACAGCATTCTGCTGCACTACTGATACAAAGGAGAAGCGCAGAGCAGCTAAAGCTAGCCACTGCTGTTGCAGTCACTTCATTGTGTTTCTCCTGCTCTCAGACAGTCTGTTTCTGAATTCAACAATAATAATAATAATAATAATAATAATAATAATAATAATAATAATAATAATAATAATAATAATAATAATAATAATAATAATAATAATAATAATAATAATAATTCAATTGACATTAATATATATACAAACTTTTTTCTGGTCAAAAAGAAAAAGTAGCAGAGCAGAAATTAAAAAGTGATTCGATTTGCTTTCCATATTTAGTGAGAATTGTCAATTCATGATACCCAAATCTTCAAAAAGATCTGTAAAAAGATTCAAATATAACATTTCAAAAATAAAATCCAGGTACAGCAGAGTACAAATGAGGCAGCTGCTGTAGGTGGAACTCAAACTGTGGCCAACCGGGATGATAGTAGTAGCATTAGGAGAATAATGGAAAAGCCAGTGCAGGTGGTTGTATTTGTGTTAATGGGCAACCGGTGGCACCTGAAAAACTATCAAAAATGTAATTGTGTTTCAGTGTAAACTGTTAGTCTCTATTGATTTTTCTGTTGACAAAATCTGGCAGATAGTGAAGTAAAGAAAAAAAAAAAAACATCCAAGTGGACTTTATTTCCTTTAGATTTTAGCTCCTTGTCAAAAATTTGGGAGGTAGCAAGTGCTACAGTACAGTTGGGGCACAAGGACATTTTTCCTTTGTATGTCTTCAGACTGTCCCAGCAGTCACAACTTTGCTCCCAACTATTGATTCTTCAAGCTAGTAGAGAGACGGGTACATATTACTAGAGGAGTGCACACAATGTCTTGTGTGCCTCTGGAGATACAACACTGCCTAAACTCAATTATTTAAACCTGCTTCACAGGTCAAGAGAACAGGTCACTCAGATCTTTTTGCTCTTTGCCCCCATGTTACCTGAGCCCACCATGATGAAATCTCAGTTGCATCTTCAGTGAAAGGTCAAGAGAGGCCTGCTGGATAAGAAGTGGCTGTAACACTCTGTCAAAATTAAATGTGCAACTAGCCTTTTCTTCTAAGTAGCTGGCAATATATTACCTAGTTAAGCCTTTGAAAATAATATTATCCAAAACTGTCAAAAAAGAGGATATGCTTTTGTTAGTGGCTAATCTTCAGATGATTGCATTCATAGCTATCTAATTTTCTGTTACTCTCTGACCTGGAGGGGATTGAAGGTTCTAATGGCTAATTAACCTGGTGTCACCTGAGTGAAACACTATTACACATAAATCACTTTTGTGCTTGATTGCCCCCATCAACTGACTGTGTAAATATTGACACCCAGGATGGTGCAGTGGCGCAGGACTAGGCGGAGTAGTGACCCCGGTGTGGAAATGGTGTGCAAGTGGGAATGCAGCTGATATGTTTAATTATGGAATCTATCCTGGCTGAATTATGTTTAAACAAGGGGCTATGTTGTTACTTGTCTCAGTTACAAGTGCGTTACACAGGTATGTGGGATTTGTGTGTTAAGGAAAGGCAAACAAGGCACTCTGGGTTTTGTAGAGGGGTACTGTGGTGTGTGCCACTGTGCCCCCCTTTGATGACATATGTATTCTGACAGAGCCTCCTCTCTCAATCTAGATCTTAACTGCCTGCAGCCTCTGCCACACAGGAGCTGGAGGGGAGAGCTGAGAAGAATACTTACAAGCCTCCACCACTGTGCCCGAACCAAACACCCAGGCACGCACCTAGGCACACACACACAGACACACACACACAGACTCACACACACAGACACACACACACACACACACACACACACACAGTATATCCCTGCCAAGTGAAGCATTGTGGTGTGGCAGGAGGAGCCTCAGGGGTCCAACAGCCAAATGTGTCCTCTAGCATTAATGACTGCTTCAGCTGACTGAAGGGGGAAAACACCTTGAGGTATCATACATCTGAACAGCCCCTTGGCTCTGTCTAGGGACAAACTGATTGACATTCTCAGAAGCCTCGCTAAACACGCCTGCCCTCTAATGCAGAGCGCATNCACACACACACACACACACACACACACACACACACACACACACACACACACACACACACACACACACACACACACACACACAGATTGACTGCCTATCCGCGGTTCTGCTCTGAATTGCTCTGAACACAGGGAAAGCTATTGACGGTGATAGAAAAAGCTTGCATCTAGTTTAAAGAGATTTTAAAATCTATGGGTAGCTGGACAAAATTGCTGTGCTTCGCTGAGTTGCTTCCGAAAATAAGATTTTAAAATAAAACATAATACAACTCATAATAATAGGTTGCTGAGATATCACTGGAACCATTTGCTATCTCTCTGGAAGTCATCCAGTGCTCAGCATTGAAATTGCTTGAGTGAAAATCATGCTGAGAATGCAGTGGCCCGTGTCCACAGATCATCATTGGTGTAAATTCTTTGAGCAAGGAATTTGAAGTGGAGATATTGGAAAATATTCCCAGGCATTGGCTAAGGATACAAATATGGGCACAAATTGATATCTGGCTACTGAAGGGTATTATTTGCTTTAACAATGTGCTGTCATATTTCAGCTTTAGAGCTATCACATTGAGCAAAATACAATAAAAGGCCCCCTTTAAGAAAACAGTAATCTGAAATGGCAGTGGAAGTTACAACAAAACCCTCTGCAAACTGGGATCTCTTTTATGAGAAAGTCAGACATAACTGACGATTTTATGTACACTGACTGCCGGGCAAAGACTGCAGTTTAACCATGAAATTTAGTACGCAGTCAAATTTAGCACTAAACATTTCTAAATTTATTGAAAAAGTGGGTTATTAATTTCACATGTGAGGACAAATTGTGAATTAATTGCCTAAATTAAATTGTGCCAATATACAATCTAAATCATTCGAATCGAATCCAGCTGTTAATCAAATGTTCTCATACAGTAAATGACAAACTTTTAGCAATTTGCAACTTTTGTTTGCTTTAATTTCTGAGTGTTCGGCTACATACACACATACACATGCAAAAACCCCCACCTCTTCTCAAGCATGAATACATTCTCTCTGCATCTTGATATCTTACACATACTCAGATTTCAATTATCAGTGAAAACTTGCCCACGTTTACAAAAGACTATGCACATCTATCTTTCATTCCAGGTGAACAGTTTTTACATGGTTGAATTTGTTTAATAGAATAACATGATAATTTAAACCTAAAGCTTTTTTATGGCACCTTGAAATTCTTTTGCACTTAATTTGCAATTATAATGTCCTAAGTCTTTAAATAACACTGCAACAGATTATACAGTAAATACCATACTTTAATGCACACTGATTTCAACCACTGACCACTATTTGCTTATTATATCATTTGCATGTAGGAATTCTGCTAGATCTTTGCTTCTTGATTTTTCCAAAGTTATAGGCCTCACCAATACCCAAATAAGCATGCAAAGTGTTGCTTATCTTTCAATAACACAGCAAGCGAGAAAAGTAAACACCACCTCACTTGCCACCAGTATCTGAAAGACAAGGGGCCTCGGCTTCAGCTGCAGCCCAGCGCCTGCAGCTCTACTGATATCAGCAGAGAGGCTGCTGCAGCCCTGGACTGTCTCTGTTGTCGTGGGCGATTGGAATGGACACATGTACTCCGTTGAAGGGCCATAAACAAGATTTTCAGCATAGCACGGGCCAAGCCTGGTTGACAGCACAGTCTTATCTGATCCCGAAGCAGAGAGAGGCAATAGGAAAGACCGGGCAAGCTCTGTTTGAGCCACAGATAAGCGGACGCTGAAGGCAAGTGGAAAGGCAAAACAGAGAGGGTCCAGAATGAACATTTTCACACTTAATACCTGTCCTTTTGACATTTGCTTTCTATTTTTTTGTCTGTTTTTGTCTGGCTATTCTGTTTTTCTTGTGCATTTCTCCGTTAATGCTGCTTCTCTCTACCCTGAATGCTTTCCATTGCATTGTAATATATAATTCAAAACACTGGTGCTCACACTACCCACAAGCATGCATTTATGATTCTACTAGATTTTTCAATGTAATGTCTTTGTGTATATGACTATTGAGTTTTTTTTAGATCTGCTTTCTTGATAGTTTGAAGGTTGGCAGACACAGCTTGAACCTGTTCAAGATGTGTTCGTTCAAAGACGTTAAGATGTGTGAAAGCTGCTTACCTTGTCCTTCCCCTGTTTCTCATCTTGATATATATTCCACCGCTCTCCATCATTACTGTATGCCAGTTTGTACGAGCCAACAAACTGCACATGGCCAAAGTCTTTAGCTCCCTGAGTGATGATACCCGTGACCTTTGTTGGCACAAGCAAGTCAACCTGAGAGAGGAACAGGCCACAAGAGAGAAAGGAAGACAAAGAGAGATGAATGAAAAAAATGTTATTGCTCTAGAAACTTAACTATGTATAAGATGCAAAATTTTCATAATCTTGTAAGCATTTTTTGATGTCAAATCAGAGAATTAACTGTGCAAAGACACCAGGCGCAAGAAGTCAGTTTCAGTTATTCACAGAATATTGAACAATAAGGCTAAGTTCACAAGCTCACCTCAGCAAAACAGAAATCACAAGCAACATCAGCATCTGTAGCCCACACTGCCCCATTTAGGTTAATTTTTAATAGGTTTGTCATTTGTTGCAAACAATTTAGAGCGCAAAGGTGTAGGGCAGTAAACACATCAATGATTAGCTTTATTGACATTTTAGGATTCAAGTATGCTTCATTATTTATTAAAAGTACACAGGGATTAGTTAAGCTGAATCCCCAAATGCACGATTATATTATGTTAAACAGCACCAACACGTTTACCTGGACCTCTCTGCTTTGAAGAAAACATTCTGCAATTATGTCCAGTCATTTTTCCACTGTGTTGAATATGTTAAATAAACAATGTATGTATGTAAATAAAACTATTTTGCTTTTTGCAGTAAGAAAACTCATGTTTGGGGAGATCAGGAGTAGAATTACAATATAAGTCTACTATAAGTCTACTGATCTCCCATAAGAATATAGTCATGGATGTTGTAGAAGTACGGTTTTCTGTGGAACACTGAACAAAAGCTTTACAGTTGTTTTGTGTCCAACAATACA
>JANJYP010090327.1:0-21003 GCA_024605115.1 Rastrelliger brachysoma | reverse complement strand
GCAGATAGATATTAAATGCTTAGTTAATAATATACAGTATACAATTTTTATTTTTATTTTTACATCAGGGGGAGAGGCTGAGTCGCTTTGGTTTTTCCACTGAAACCACAGGAAGTGTCACCTTTAACCTGCACTGCATCCAGCAATCCAGGTAAGAACTGGTGAATGTTCACATTTATCCAATACTGAATATGTAAACACACCACACACACACACACACACACACACACATTTCTGGGATTGCTATAGATCTACATGTTAAATATTTATAGTGTGTCATACAGCCTGACACATTATTTTCACCACTGCAGTGATAAATCCCTCACCTTGCACCATTTCCCTGTTAATTAAACAGAAAGAACCTAAATCTGATTCAACTTCCAAATTAATTTACCACTGTGCACTATTCTACAGTTGTACACTTTTCCCATGGTGCAACATGTGAACATCAGAAGGATATAGTTTAATTTAAGTTTGATAATAAAATTTTGAATAACCTTTTTAAAAAACTTTTGGCAGGATGCTTATCTTAAATGTTCCATATGTTTTGTTGTATTTAGTGTATTTAGTCTTCTTAAACATGTTCAAAATTGGCTGTCACAGCACTTTCAGTCCACAGTCACTCAGTTATAGAGTTAATGTTAAACTGGTGATGCATTAAATATAAAAGCTCTAAAAGAATGTGAGCAATGAAGGTGACAAACACACATCTAGATAATGTCAGTATGGGTATCAACATTATTATAAACCTCAATATCTTCCGTTTGTGTGCAATATTTGAATAAAATATTTATTTATCATCATAATTGATCATTTTAATTCATGTTTTGGTTTCCTGTAGTTGAATGTGTGGTACGTTAATATGTCTGCATTGTGTCTGTTTCAGGGCCTTTGTTGATGCCACCATGTTGAAGAAGAGGAGGCAGCAAGTGTTCGACCAGCTGGGAGGATTTACTCAGCAAGGAGCTGTCTGCAGTATCTTGGGTAAAGAGATTCACTCAGATTTTAGCTATTAATATAAACTGCTCAAGTTCTGCTTGTTAGACTGGAAAAACATTTTATTTTTTGATGCCAAAATTTGAAGACAAATATGTATATGCACTTCTTTTATACCTGTCATGTGAAATTATCAGACACAGACATTAATATACTAAACAGCTTTGTCTTGGTAATCTGTTTGTTTTTTTAGTTTGATGTTTGTAGCTACTACTTTTTTTTAAATATTTGCATTGTTTTTCTCTCCATCAGAGGCTTTCCAGAGGGCCAGAAGAAAAATGCAAGAAGCCCGAGAAAGTCTTCCCAGAGACCTTATCAACACCACCTCGAATCTCCAAATCGAATCCTCTGCATAGGAATGAAAAATAGGTTATGACTGTAAAATACATGAAAATACTTTGAGGTTTAGAGTAGCAGATGATGCAATCACCATGTTTAAAAATGGCTAACACACTGAAAAGGGTCATATTTGTGGTACAATATGAACTTATGATGCAGTGAATGATAAGTTGAGCTTTTAAGCATACTAAGTATTGCATCACCAAACACTGCATTCTTTGTACACTCTGTCTTAGATTAATAGATAGCAGTAAGCAGTAGATTCATATTTGCTGTAAACTTTTTATATGAACATACTATTTTATGTATTTTCAACCATAGCTACTGTAATTCAAGTTTTATACATTATGGAACCCAACATCCTTTATATTTGTATATTGTAGGTGAGTCTCATGCATTTTGTGTACAGGATCTGTTGGTGTGTGGCAGCGATTAATGCCTGTCATGCGTCAAAATGTTTCACCCTATTCTCGACTAATTTGATTACAGTAAGCATTATTTTTTGTATTTATGACATGCAGCAGTATTAAGCTTATATGACATGTATTTTTACTATACATGGTAATAAAAACTCATCATGTAACTGCTTGCAGCCTGTTTTAAAGTAAAATGTGTGTAGCTACAGGTGCTATTTTATTATATATAATTAGACACAGTATGCAATGTTCACTATCACTGTACTTTAATCTCATTACCATTACCACTCTCAGACAAGGGCAAGCCTTTACGAAAAGTACTTTTACATTGTTGGAGAGTAACTAGTTACATGCAACATCATTATGAAATTTAATTACATGTTACTATATACATATATTGCTGTTTTTAATTCATTGATTTTTTTCTTGTATATTGTAAATAAATCCAAAATATACTTAAACTAATTAATACATTTTCAAATGAGAGAAAAACCTTGCTTCATAAGAAATAATTTCCCTTGTTAATCATATCAGTATCCATGAAAGCCATCTTAACTGAGATTTTGATGCTTAATGAGTACACTTACTGTAACAGCTGAAAACATCTATTAGAAAATTAGAAAAGTAATGTAAAAGTCAAATGTAAAAACTTAAATTACTTTGATTAAGTTATTGACAAAGTATTACTTATTACATTTGAAGTAGGATAACTAGTAATCTGTAACTAATTACATTTCCTAAGTAACCTTCCCAAACCTGTTGCTAATTTTGTTCAAAATTGGCTAAATGTAAGGGTTATGACATGGAAATGAGGGTCAAACTGTGACTGAAACCCCCTGAGTGTTTTCAGTGACAGTCAGGACATCATTGAGATCCCAATCAAGCTTTTCCTCTCGTGCTGCATTCAAAAATATTGGAAAAAGAAACTTCATAACCCGTCACGCCCAAATCAGTTATAAACATTTGCAAAATAAAAAAAGAAGAACTCGAAAACAAAAAAAAGAGCTATGATGACTACCGATAGATTATTCTAACAGTTATATATATGATTTTGTTAACGATAAACCACATTCCGGCATCCAGTGTTCCTTGTCGAACCTTCTAACAATAGGGAAGTTGTCCAGTTTCCCGACGACTTTCAACGCATCATCGCAATCGACATTCTCCATCTTCCTCCTCCAACCGGGCGAAGGGACCAACCTGCGTCTCGCTCCCACCGTAACATTTTCCCGTTTACATACACCTAACAAGGTATCTGAAGTGTTTTACAGTTCAGAATTTAAATTGTGATATTGTTATTTTTCTGCGGATTAGCTGAAAAGAGCCACGCATCATCTTGTAGCTAGGTTATCGTGAACATAGCAGCAGCAGCGGCAATGGAAAAAGGGCCGCGGGGTCACTTTTTATGTTTATATTTTAACATTTAATTCTATAACATTACAATATATACTGGTGGTAAATATGCTGGTAACTGTTTATCTTTGGTTGGGTATGTTTTTTTATGAATTGTAAAGGTTGTGGTAATAGCAAGAGTTAGCTTCATTTACCGTGAACTGATGCATTTAAGTTAGCATGCAGCAAAGCTAATGTTAGCAAAGGGGAAACTGCTGTGGTTTAAGTTAAGTGTAGCTCTTTCTTGACATTTCACAAAGGCCAGATCATAAAGATGTCACCCCTAAATCATGACTAATATATGCTCCTTCTTATGTAGCTAAAATATAACAAGATAAATGAACTAGATGAACGTTTATAGCCTGTGCGTTAAGAGCTATAAGATGGAGATATAAGTTAGCCTTAGTTAGGTATTGTAATGTATAACACAGGATATTAAGTATTAGTAATGAAAATGAACGATAACCCAATTTTTTCTTGAGTGACCGTTTTTTCTTATTATGAGTGACCGTTTTGAGTATTGCTCAATATGTGTGCTGCAGCGTTTAAATGGTGCAGAAATGCTAGCGCCCTGCTGGGATTTAAGGATAGGTTCACATATCTTCAAATCATAAACCTGCACATATGAACATTGAAATAGTTTCTTTCTTGCCGTAAGCATTCCTTCTGTGCATACTGACCTTTGGAAGATGTCTTCATAATTGAATGAATGAATGAAACAAAATCCACAGTCGTCCTCTTGTGCAAAAAAATATATTTAAATGTCATAATTTAAAGTTTGAGCTGCCAGAATGAGTCAAATCAACTAGATATATTTCAAGATTACAACCTTTTTAGTGCCATAGTCCCTCTTTTTGTTACTATATCGCCGTCACAGGGAAAAACAAAGAGGGAATTTGATGCTAAAAAGACTTTAAATGTGGTATATACCCACTTGATATGACTAACTCAGACTACTGAAACCTCATTTAAGCTTCATATACATTTTTAAATGCATTGACACTGATCTTTCTGGCCCCTATAATCACTCAAAGTACATTTGGAGGCGATATTTTAATTGTCAGGATGAATCCAATAGGATTTCAACCTCATCTGTTATTGTTATTTTAAGACAGATTTATGAAAAAATGTAATGATGACATACACCTGACTTGTATGTGAGTGATTTTTAAATTTATCATTGCAAAACAAAAGGTTTAAATGCTGGTGTAGGATAGTATGAATTGTCGTTAAGGTTTCCTCCTCTGCCTTTATTTAAGATAAGGTGAGTAAACAAAGATCAGTATCAGGTATCAATCAATATGAACAGTAAGGAAATCAAAGTAGTAACCGTATGTTGAAAAGATTATTGGTTTAATGATAATATATCTGTGCAGTTAAACTGAAAGAAATATTACATCTGAAATACTGATATTGGATAGTAGTTTGCATTAAAAAGTGCAGGTTGTCAATTAACGTATTATATAAAATTACATCAATGCGTTAATTAGTAAACTTCATTAGGAATTTAATCATTATAATTAATTAAAACTAACTATAAACCAAAAAAACATGTAACAATACATGTACACAAATTATATCAGCACATATTGGACAACATATGAGTCAGTGATAAATAAGGGCGCAATGAGCAATTCACAAATATTTTTAATAGATTTAAAAGCAGTGTCACGTTTGTTAAAATTCGCATTTTGTGTTCTGTTTTGTTTTTTTTGTTTTATATTATTTGAAATGACATTTGCAGTTTTTTTTACAGAAATAAAAACTGAATGCTCCTGAAAATGTCAAATGGTGTAACCACAAAAGAATGATAAATATTCAATATCTTCTCCACCTGCAGTGTATTGAAGTGCACTGATAGAAATAAATGCTTCATTTTAAAATATCAAATGAAACGAAAGATTCCTGGAGTATTTCTACTTTTAAACTTTAAAGCATTTTGTCAGTGTAAAGCAGGACATATCCTAAAAACAACCATTTTTTTCTAAATAAGTTTATATTTATTCCACATTTAATTCATATTTATTTAAACTCTATGAAATCAGATTTTTATGATTTTTTTACTGGTTACTGATTGCGTCATTGATCCGTATGTTGATACCAGTATATCTGTGATAGATCAATATCGGCTGACTCATGCATCTATTGGGCTCTATTGCAGTGCATTCAGACAGGCGGGGTTTATCTGGCATCTATCAAACACGTCTCCACGGATTGTGCTGCACTTGACCATCACACACAGTGATTTTTTTTTCATGCACGTGTATCTCCGCTGAACCATGAAAACCCATGTCACGGAGCTACCGATGATGAATAGTGCTGACTTTGCTTTGCTTCCCGAGGCAGTTAGGGACTCGTGAGTGAGTGTCGCAACTGAGGATTTGAAATGATTAGTAATGCATTTCAGTCAGGGCTTGCCTGCTACATGATTTAACACTTCTAAATAACAGCATTTAAATAGCAAATTGCAGTGTTGACATTTTTATCATCATCATCAAACTTTATTTATATAGCATTTTTCATACATTAAAAATGTAACATAAAATAAATAATAATAAATAAAATTTTATTGAAACCCACTTTTGGAAATAGAGTATAGTCTGCTTATCTCACAAGTTTGCTTGCAAGTGGGTGTGGCTGAGGAAGCTAAACCCACAAATAAATCCAGGGGTGAACACACACTTTTAGATTGTCATGGCTCACCATAGTTTAATATGTACCACCACAGTTTCATAGTGAGTCAAAAATGTTTTAGAGTACAATTTTTTTTCTGTTTTATAGATGTGTAACCTATTAATTGTGCTTTCATAGTGCACCAGAATGAAGCATTTGACTTAAAAATGTGTATCAGGGCCCTCCATAGAGGCTCAGACTGCTCCAATCACCATGGTTTCTCAAAACTCAGTGGGAAATACTGATTTTATATTATATTGCACAGTTGAATTGAAATCAGTAATATATATGCTATACTAATATTGTACAGTATTGGACATTAAAGAGTGCAGTGTGTCAAATTGTACAGGTTGGGTGGTGTGTGTGTGTGGGTGGAGGAGGGTATTTTTGCTGATTCAGTTGATTCAGTGTTTTTATTTTGTTTGTGTGTGCAGACTTAAAGGACCACAATCATGACGGACTCCAAATATTTCACGACAAACAAAAAAGGTGAGTAGGGTAATACATTGAGTTGAACTTGGAAAAATTAATTTACCCCTGTACCATTCAGTTACGTTTGATTTTTAAACCCTACTCTGACTTTAAAGTTATAATAAAAGTCATTTTATTCTTCTCTGGGTGACGGTGTAATCAAATTCCTGCTGTGTGTGATTCCTTCTGCAGGGGAGATCTTTGAACTGAAAGCTGAGCTGAACAATGAGAAGAAGGAGAAGAGAAAAGAGGCAGTAAAGAAGGTCATTGCTGCCATGACGGTCGGCAAGGATGTCAGGTACAGTTAGAAAAAATTGAAACCACCGACATGAACCAGACCACACAGTAAACTGCTGACTGTGTGTTTGTCTAGCAAATAAAAACAAGGCCAGACTACAAAAGCACAGCTGATGTTTGTGTTTACCACATTATTAATAGCATGAGTTAGTCTTAAAGACACAGAGAATCGTAATAACATGACTCAAATGGTGTGGCTAAAATCAATATTCCCATTTAGCATATGAAATTTAAAAAAAGTTGCTGGTGTTAAATACATTAAAGATGAGGCAGTCGATCAATCGAACTCAATTTGTATAACACTTTTTATACATATTGTAATTTAAAGTGCTTTACATTTAGTTGATTGACAAGCTGATAAAAGAAATAAAAGTCAAAAATTGAGACCAATGCACACAAGAGAAAATAATGATAAAAAAATGGTAAAAAGACAGAAATAAGTAATTAAATAAATACATAAATTAAGAGTGAATAAGAGAAAGTTAAGTAGAAGTTAGGCTAAAATAGAAAAGCAAAATAAAAGATGATGTTTATTAAAAGTTAGCTAGTGTTTCATCGGTATCATCGACGAAGTGTCCTTACCTTCAATGACTTTACTAAACAATATTTAACATGCAGCCTTCCATTTGTTTCCTCTTTCAGCTTTTGGTAACAAGTTCCTGTTACTAAATTTCATTACTGCTCAAAGTAATGCTGTCGATTGTGATTGACCAAGCAGATTAGTTGTC
The DNA here is from genome assembly GCA_024605115.1 of Rastrelliger brachysoma. NCBI lineage: Eukaryota > Metazoa > Chordata > Actinopteri > Scombriformes > Scombridae > Rastrelliger > Rastrelliger brachysoma. The sequence goes on along the minus strand of JANJYP010090327.1, from coordinate 13,691 downwards.
ACATGATCACATCAGGGACAAACTACACAAAACCCAGTCACTTCTTGATCATAGAGAACAGTTGTGCAGAACTAAATAATGGACAGCCACACTGTTAAAATCAGAGGTTACTACTTTCTTCTCTGTTGTAAAAAGTTACATATCATTGAGCGATACATAGTGAGAATGTTAGGAATTTGAAGGAGCGCATGAAGCCTTGTACTGTAATCTCTAACCAAATCTTTGTTCTATGCCGACAGCTCTTTGTTCCCGGATGTGGTGAACTGCATGCAAACCGACAACCTGGAGCTGAAGAAGTTGGTGTATCTCTACTTAATGAACTACGCCAAGAGCCAACCCGACATGGCCATCATGGCCGTCAACAGCTTTGTCAAGGCAAGGCCCTAAATTAATTTGATTTGCCTTCTTAACCATCAGGGTGTTTTAAACTGTGATAGCATCTAAAACGGTTGTTCATTGTTTTCTACACCCACACTCAAATGAGAAATCAGCTTTGTTTGAGTTTTTTGAATGTTTTATAAGATTTGTGAACTTTTGGGATACAGTGTGATTCCTTATAATCACCTTTGATCTGACTAAAACCACAACTGCCATCCTGTCCTCCAGGATTGTGAGGACCCCAACCCTCTGATCCGGGCTCTGGCTGTCCGCACCATGGGCTGTATCCGAGTGGACAAGATCACAGAGTACCTGTGTGAGCCACTGAGGAAATGTCTGAAGGACGAGGACCCATACGTGAGGAAGACTGCTGCTGTGTGTGTAGCTAAACTTCATGACATCAATGCCCAGATGGTGGAGGACCAGGGCTTCCTGGATTCCCTGAGGGATCTCATTGCTGACTCAAATCCTATGGTAAGTGTCAGGCTGATGGTGGATGGCGACGTTTAATCTGGAATTTATTTTGTTAGGAAGTAATTTCATGCTAAGATAATCATGGGAACTGCTTCTGATAACTTATTTTTACTGGATTAGGTGGCGTTTAAGTGAGGATTGGTCTTAATATCAGCCCCCTTTTGCTTTTACAAAGCAAAAGATTTAATCAAACTGAATCATAAACATCTTATCCTGTGATCAGTTTAGTTATTAAATGAAACCACAAAGTGTAGCAGTGTGTTAAATGTGTCTTAATAGTTTTCTTTTACTGCTATCTTCATCAAATCCAAACAGCATAACAGCTGCTGAGTTATCTTTTAACCTCTCACCCACGTCATTCTTTAGGTTGTGGCCAATGCTGTTGCTGCCCTGTCAGAGATCAGCGAGTCTCACCCCAATAGCAACCTACTGGACCTCAATCCTCAGAACATCAACAAGCTTCTGACGGCCCTCAACGAGTGCACAGAGTGGGGACAGATCTTCATCCTGGACTGCCTGTCCAACTACAACCCCAAAGATGAGCGTGAGGCCCAAAGGTAACAAACTATACACTTAAGTATGCAGTGCAGGGTTGTACCGATTGATCCTCATACTGATTAATTGTGATTTGAAGAGACTATCACTGATTGCTGACTTGACTGAAAATAGGGCTGGATATCTGTACTTGATACCAACACACATAGATTTAATGCGACATGCCCCCTGTCAAACGATACCTGCAATTAATCCTTTTTGCACTCAGAGCTAGAAAATATGACTATTTGTATGTTTTTTGGAGTGGATTTAATGCGGCATGTGATTGGCCCACTACCACAGTAGCTACAACCTGTCTGTGGTGGTGAAGTCGGGGTGAATTTGAGTTTGTGCGAGTAGCAGCTCAGCAGCCACCATGCCACCTAAACCTAAAGTGTGGCTACACTACACACCTGTAACACCAGATAAAAGTAGGAGTGCATTAAATGTGTAATGGGTATCAAATGAAGTACTTCATTGTTATCAGTATCACTTTAAGGGTATTTGATTCTGGTTTCATAGTTTTATAAAAGATATCCAGCTCTACCTGAGAGGGTTAAACTGTAAAACTGTATTTCATTTTGGGCAGTGGTGAGAATGTAATAATGAATACAGTAAAAAGTTGATCAGTTGCCTCTGACAATCTTTTAATAACTTCATAAATATGTGTTTTAGAGCTAGGATATATAATATAAAAGTGTGAGTATTTGACTCTTGCACCGGCTGCTATGACCACTCTCTGCTTTTTACTTTTACTGAAGAGCAGTTAGCTTAGCTGTGATATTATTACACAGCGAGCCATTCTGCATATTGATTTAGTTCAGTGTAATTAATTGATGGAAACATAATCTTTTTTTTTTCTCCTGACAAAAGCACCTCTCTGTTCACTGTAAATATCTGATCATAAATTATTAACCAAGTATTCAGCTTTTAAGCACATCTTGTTGTGTACTTTAAAACCTGAAGGCTACATGTCATGAAAATTATTGCGAGGATACCTTTGCATTTTGCATTAACTGACCATTTATTTATCAAGAAGTGAGTTCTTGTCATGAAATTTGATATCAACAGTTGAACTTTTGATATAAAATGTAACTTTTAAAATGTAGTTTAATTAATAATAATAATAAAAAAAATTCAAATTAAAATGATGTAAAAGAAGATATATGCCCAACACCATCATTCATCTTACCATTGATTTTAATCTTTCCCTCCTTTTTCTTCAAAGCATCTGTGAGCGCGTCACTCCCCGGCTGTCCCACGCCAACTCCGCAGTGGTGCTGTCAGCTGTCAAAGTGCTGATGAAGTTTTTGGAGCTGCTCCCCAAGGACTCCGACTATTACAACACCTTGCTGAAGAAGTTATCCCCACCTCTGGTCACCTTGCTCTCCGGGGAGCCAGAGGTCCAGTACGTGGCTTTGAGGAACATCAACCTCATCGTCCAGAAAAGGTGTGTGTGTGTGTGTGTGTGTGTGTGTGTGTGTGTGTGTGTGTGTGTGTGTGTGTGTGTGTGTGTAATTACAAAAAACTGAAGGCGGTTTGTATTAGTAGCTGCAGATGGCTTCACGTTGATGCTGTATTAGTATTAGATGACCTCTCCTCCTTATTTCTTCAAGAGGAAATGGGTAATTGACTTTGAGTAAGATAATGTAGGAGTAAGGGTGATTGTGATTCAGGAGGTAAAGAGGGTCACCAACTTATCGTAAGATCAGTAATTCGATCCTGTGTTCCTCCAGTCTGCATGTCAAAGGGCCCTTGAGCAAGATACTGAACCCCAAATAATCCTTTGTAGATATAATCTATTTACCATTTACCCTGAAAACACTTTAATAACAAGCATAATTAAAATTATAAATGGTAAATTCAGATGTCCTGAGCTTAGCTTGATATTGTTCATTTTTAGCATGTTTCAGACTTTATGTTTTGGGGGTTACCACGCTGCATAATGGACACAGGTTTAATTTACATTGTACATTTCATATAAAAAGATATGATATTTAAAAAAAGACAGACATAATTAATACAAACATTATAAACAAAACAGGATTTAAATTAGAGAAACAATAAAGAAATTTTTAAAGATGAATATTAAATAAGGGCTGACTTCTGTAGCCATGGCAACATAAAGGATATAAACAACCCATACAGAAAGAGCTTCTTCTCTAGCCATCCAACAGAAACATCTACTGTCTATTGACAATTAGTTCAACTAAAATTCCTCTATTACTTGTGTAACATTACCTGTTATGTAACACAAAATGTATTGTGTTTATGTGTGCAGGCCCGAGATCCTGAAGCAGGAGATCAAGGTGTTCTTCGTCAAGTACAACGACCCCATCTATGTGAAACTGGAGAAATTGGACATCATGATCCGCTTGGCTTCTCAGGCCAACATCGCCCAGGTAGCGTACATGAAACACTAAAACATGGGATCTTTTTAAAGTGAAGATAATTATACTATATAGGTTTATGCTATTTGGATAGATATGTACTGTATGTACATATAATGAATTTTAAAGCTTCATCTGCTGTGGTAGTGTCTTTTTAAAATGGTGTTTCATCCAATATGTTATTGTGCTTTTCTTGTATATAGCAACCAACAACATAATAACAGCTGATAACATAATAATTTTCTCTGGTTAAAATGTAATGGAGCAATGACGTAATAACATTTCTTGACCAATAATGTAATAAGTTATTAGCTAGGTAAAAAAAAAACTTATACATGCAGCAATTGCAATTAAGCCAATAAGGTGATAATATCTTCTATCACTTTATTTAAGTTTAATTTTTTTCATTAGAAAGTTGAGCTAAAACCTATAATTTCATTAAAGGGATCAAACCTTGTACAGTATTAACTACTGCTTTATATTTCACTGCTGTTTTTTGTCCTTCTCTCAGGTGCTGGCTGAACTGAAGGAGTACGCCACAGAGGTTGATGTTGATTTTGTGCGCAAGGCTGTACGAGCCATCGGACGCTGTGCCATCAAAGTGGAGGTAAGAAAATATCACCACCGATCTCTACACTGAAACTAATAATTAAATAATCTAATTCACTTCATTCATTGTCAGAAGAGGGCTATGATAGTGGAAGCATCACTTATATGTCCATTATGTACAGAATGAACAGTATGAAAGAGACATTCACAAAATGTATGTCTCATTCCTATGCTCCTATTTAACAGTTTAATTCCTGCAAATATGAAAAACAAGTTAATAGCTTCAGCTCTATAATCAGTGATTCATTCTCAGTTTTAATGTTACATGCATGTACCTTCTTGTTGTAGCCTGTTAACCATCCACTCTCACATTGTGATGAGCGTCTAGGGACCATTCGATAGACAATGTTTGCATCGTGGTGGGCGGGATAGTTTCAATTTTGACCAATCACCACTGCTTGGTGACTGACTAACATCACCGCATTGAGAGTTCCCTGACTGTGTAGTCGCTGAATGTAATTAAGCGAACCACCAGTGGGCACTCGCCTGGCTATACTTGTTGCACAATTCAGCAACGATAATACTCGGCTACTGAGAGATATTTATCAGGTTTGTCAGGTCTCTCCTGTCCTGGTTGACTATGTAGCTAAAAAAATACTCTGAAGATTTAAATGCTTAGTAATTTTCAATAAATTGCAGCTTCAAATTTTAAATCCAGGTTTTATCTGTTCTGGCATGGATGTGTTTGGCCATGTATATTATCTAGAAAATGACTATTAGTTGATGTGCTGTCTCTTTGGTTCCTTTCTCTGTCTCCTTTTTCACCATTACAAACAAATTTAAATGATATGAGAGGACTGTTCATCTGTTTATCTTCCACGACTCATGATGACATGTTGTCTCTGTCCTGTTCTTCTCCAGCAATCAGCCGAGCGTTGTGTCAGCACTCTGCTGGACCTGATCCAGACCAAGGTCAACTATGTTGTGCAGGAGGCTATTGTGGTCATCAGGGACATCTTCCGCAAGTACCCCAACAAGTACGTAACCCACTGGACCCCCTAAAAACGTTTTCACAATTTATTAAACAGCCCCAGACATGGACTTTGTTAGTTTATACAGTCCGTCCACACCTGTATCCGTCTACCATCAAATATACATTGTACATTGAAGCTATAAAGTGATATCGGTTTTCTTTAGGTATGAAAGCATCATCGCCACACTGTGTGAGAATCTGGACTCTCTGGATGAGCCTGATGCACGTGCCGCCATGATCTGGATCGTTGGCGAGTACGCTGAGAGGATCGACAATGCTGACGAGCTGCTGGAGAGCTTCCTCGAAGGTTTCCATGACGAAAGCACCCAGGTTTGTTTAGATATATACTGTATACATACTGAATCGTAAACAGTCAGAAAAAATAATCGATTTATAATAATGTGAAAAATGATATTGGATAATTTGCTCAATTTAATACATTTCTAGTTCCTTCTCCATGCTATACTTTGTCCATCTTTAGTCTTTTGTCATGCATGAAAAAAAAAACTGATTAGAAACCCAGTTACCCCGTTATACACAGTTGAGAGCTTTGTCATCTTTAGGAGAAGCCTGCCTGGAGAAATCAGATTCCTCTACTACTCATTTTCCCCAGTAATATTTCTCCACTTAGCTGATTTTTTTATGCTGCTTTGTTATGGAGCACAGGCCATGTACATTAGATTTCCTGTATACATTACAATCATTATAATCAGCTGAGCCCACAGTTTGCTTATACATTTCTGAGCTAACTCCTTTTTTTTGGTTCAACTTCAACACAATAATACAACAGTGTGTGCTTTGGTTAACAGGTCCAACTCACTCTGCTGACTGCCATCGTCAAACTCTTCCTGAAAAAGCCATCGGAGACTCAGGAGTTGGTGCAGCAGGTCCTCAGCTTGGCCACTCAGGTGAAACACACACAGGCGCTGCTAGCATTTTCTGTTCTTACACAATCATGTCAATGTATTTCCCCAAATCAACTCATCTTCCTTCACTGTGTAAAAAACCTCTCCCACTCTTCTGCAGGACTCTGACAACCCCGACCTGCGCGACAGAGGCTACATCTATTGGCGCCTGCTGTCCACCGACCCCGTGACCGCCAAAGAGGTGGTGTTGTCAGAAAAGCCGCTGATCTCAGAGGAGACGGATCTGATCGAGCCCACCCTGCTGGATGAGCTGATCTGCCATATCGGCTCCCTGGCCTCAGTCTATCACAAACCCCCCAGCGCCTTTGTGGAGGGCAGCCATGGAATCCACCGGAAACATCTGCCTGTCCAGCACAGCAGGTCAGTCCCCAAAAAAAGCTATTAACTATTAACATTGCAGTTAATTAGCATTTTAAAAAAATAATTGAGGTACAATGAATGATGGATAATATCACTAAAAATCTTAAAATTCAGTGTCTGCCTACTCTCAGAAAGGTCTGGCAGTACAATAGTGTCATACATCCAAGAAAACTTGATGACCAAATTTATCACAAGTGCAATAAATTTGTATAGGTTACCCAGTTTTTCTTTTCTATCTTTAAGCAATAGCCAGGAGCACATTTAAATATTTTGATTTCCTGTCCATAATAATTGTAAGATTAAAAAAAAAACGATCTCACGATCTCTCTCTCTCTCTCTCTCTCCCTCTCTCTCTCTCTCTCTGTCTTGTCTTTTGTTTTTACCTCACCAATGACTTAACTTATTATATTATACATTATTTTTTTAAAAAAAAGGCAAAATTATGACCTTACACAGCTGAATCCAGAGTTTACAGACTAGTGCAGATATCTTTAAAAACATACTAATTATTTACTGTGCTTTACATATGTCACTTATAATGGTGATTTTTACTTCGTATTGTAGACACTTGGTCAACACAATGCAATGAAATACAGCATGTGCTCTTGAGCAAATACTCTGTGGCATAACAGGATGTAGTGTCACATCAATTTAGAAGCAGATAACACAAAGCCAGCTCTATAATATCTATGATAGATGTAGTCACAGAGCACTCCGGTTCATATTTTATAGTCTTATTTTAGGCTCCATTACCCAACACCCTGGAGACGTTGCCCCATGTCTCAGTGACTTGCAGTACTGCTTATGAACAGGAAATTGTGGACATTCACTTTCTCAGTGAATGTCCACAGTCTGCAGTACTATAGTTTTATAAGGAACTTCTGTCCACCAAATACAAGGTTTATAATTAGAAATCAAAATTAACAGCAGTTAATGTTACAGAGTGGTGTTTGTAGCCTACTGCTAGTTTGAGTTTGACTTTAATTTCAGTGGAGTTATACACCATTAAATCCAGTCCAATCCAACTTTATTTATATAGCACGATGTAAACAAACTCAGGTTTCCAAAGTGCTTCACAGTAAATAAATTAACACAACAGAAGCACAATAAAAATGATCAACACAATAGGATAGAATAAAATATAAAATCAAATAAGATCAAAATTCAAATACAATCAGAAAAAATCAAATAAGATAAAAATTCAAATACAATCAGATAAAATAATTGAAAACAAATCAAATAATAAAATAAAAGAGTCCACTGCCTGCACAATCTTGTAGGATTTTCAAAACATCTAACCCCATTTTTCGCTAGTATTTATAGTGTTGATTTGTTTACTGAATGTGATGCTTTGGACAAAATGCAGTGCATGCTTACATTTCCCATAATGCAGAAGAAAACATTTGCTCCTAACTGTATTATCATTATCATTATTATTATTGTTTGTTCTTCTTTTATAGTTATATCTTTATATCTTATTTTATTTGTTTGTGTGTATTTTATAAAGACCTCTCTCTGTTCTTTCTTATTTTACTTATTTATTTAATTATTATATTAATTTACTTATTTAGTTTCTAAACATTTTTTTATCATTCATATCTTCGTTTGCATGCATTGATCTTAATTTCTGTCTTTTAATTTATTAATGAAGTACTATACATTATTAACCTGTATGAAAGATGCTATATAAATAAAGTTTGATTGATTGATTTCTTCTCTTACCAGTACTTCTGGTTTCTCTCATCATAGCATTGATACTGGTGAAAGCCCAGTGAGTGGTGGACCAGCAGCCGCCATGGATCAGCCACACGTCATCCCGAGCCAGGGTGACCTTCTGGGTGACCTACTCAACCTGGACTTGGGCCCACCGGTCAACGTGCCCCAGGTCTCCTCCATGCAGATGGGTGCTGTGGACCTGCTGGGAGGGGGTCTGGACAGCTTGGTGAGCTTAAACACATACAAATTTATTTATATATATATACACATGATTCTGGAGATTTATATCAACTTAACAATGTTCTCACTACAAGCACAGTTTTTTAATTTTTACTGTAAATTTGAAAGCATTGACCAAGTTCAATCAGCTTCCTGTGCTTCCTTGTTTTTGCACCAGTGTGACTGCTTATCTTGAGCAATCTTCAGTTTTTTGTTTTTTTTTTTTTTGTTTTTTGTTCTTTTTGTTTCATCCAAAAGACAATAAGTGGTTTATAGCCACTCGCAGCACTAAATCTTTACAGCTGTATTTAAACACCTCTATCATCTGAAGAGCTTAAACATGTCAAGTTGCATTTTTATTTTTGCACTTAATATTTTTTATCTACCATAGTCACTCTGGAGTATAATTCGCACCAGCCAAAAAATACATAATGAAGAAGTAAAAAAAAACATATATAAGTCGCACTGGGTTGGATTTTAATGTTCAAGTTCCAAGAAACCAGCAAAATAATAGTTTATACATTATTTTCTGTGTTTATTCTAAGTAGCACAAGAACAATCTAAAAATGTCAAGATGTTACTTAGTGTTTTCAAAATATCCAGAATAAAATCATTTGGTCCATTAACATATTAATAACCTGCCTTATGCTTAAACATGGTGCTTTCTTCTCTACATGGAGCTACATCAAGCTTTGTTGTATTACATTTCTTCTGTTAATGGTCATTTTTCAAATTTCACTGAAGCTGCTGGAATATCTGGACTTCTTTAATAATCTTTTTTACTTCACTGTCTAACATATATAACCATGCAGAGTTGCTGTTTTCCCAGAATCTGAGGGCTCCTCTTTGATGGGTTGCGGTTGCTAAGAAAGTCTCTGTCTCTGTCTTTGTTTGTGTGTGTGTGTGTTTTGGTCTGTCTGTGATGTTTGGATGCTGTCTTTTGGGGGCCTCTTCTCTCTCCTGTAGCTGGGGGGAGACCTGGGCGGAGGTGTTGGGGGAAGTCCAGCAGTAAGTCAAGCCCTTCTGTTTGGCGGCCTTGCCTGTCCTGCATGCTGCATGCTTCAAGAGTTTTTTTTTTAACTCACCACACTCTCAATACCAATTTTCTTTCTTCAAATATTTTTAATCCTGGCTTCTCTGTTTCACAACTCAAATAACTTAAGATAGAAGACAACACGGATGTTTTGCATGTTTTATCCCATTTTAAAGCCTGGAAACTTGATTTTTTTCCCCTCCAATTTATGATCTGGAAAAGCAAATATAGCCTACATTATTCACCAAATTGCATTTGCACTGACAAATTGGGTAGTAAGAATAATGTTGGCAAGTCATGATTGGTTCAGTAAATATAAATTTGGCAACATTTAGAGATTTTGTCACTCTGTTTATAATGTGAGAATTATCCCTCTGTATCAGCATTCTGTGGTTAATATTGCAAACCATGATCACGCCATCATAATGTTGTAATTAATGGGCTAAAACACGCAAAATCAAACTCACCTCACATCATAAGGGCTTTGGCTTTTTACATGACATTAATTGGTTGAAATGTATTTGTTTTCTCTCATAATCACAGAAGAGTTGTTTTTTGTTATGCAAGAAGAACATTTGGCATGATTTTTCTTTGTGATTACCTTTTTAGCATCATCGTGATAGTTTTTGAAATGGTGGTAACTTAAATCGTGCTTTTTTTTGTGTTTGTGTGTTTTGTTTTCTTCTTCATTGTGATTGCTTTAGGTGGGACAGAACTTCATCCCTTCATCTGTCCCCAGTACTTTCGCTCCGTCACCAACACCCGCTCCTCCGGCTGTCAGCAGCGGCCTCAACGATTTGTTTGAGCTTTCCACAGGCATGGCCATCACCACTGGAGGCTACGTAGCCCCGAAAGCAGTGAGTTAACACAACTTCAGACTTAGAAATTTTACCAGAGTTCATATTTGACATGTGTTCAGTCAGTAATAGATGTATGTCTCACATTAAAGGCAAAAAAGTAGGACTTTGACCAAAACTACAGGAGTTTTAAAAAGCAGTGCAGTGGCTTTTTTAGCTCCTGGTGTTAGAGTTAAAGTCATTAACCTGAGCTATACTAACTTGGGTGTTTATTTATTTTATCCATCGGGACATGCTGCAACAATAGAACTGATTTCTCTTTTTCTACCAGGTGTGGTTGCCTGCAGTGAAAGCGAAGGGTCTGGAGATATCTGGGACCTTCTCTCGCCGTCAGGGCCACATGTACATGGACATGAGCTTCACCAATAAAGCCCTGCAACACATGACCGACTTCGCCATCCAATTTAACAAGAATAGGTCAGTGAGACGTTTAACTGCCACATTTTTTTTTTGCCCTTTTGTTGCGATTAAATGCTTGAAATAGCTAAGATATTATTCTCAGCTGGGGAAAAAAAGAACTCTGGAAGTGCATGTAAATCAAGTTAGAAAACAAATTTAAAATAACTTCCACAGATGAACTTTTAAATACTGTTCAGGATCAAATCTGACCCATTTTCACATTTAATACATTTTTCCCCTATGTGGCCCACAGTGTATTAAAAATGGAAATGAAATAAACCTGTTTCTTTTCTTCTACATGTAGTTTTGGGATGATTCCCACTAGTCCTCTACCCATCCACACTCCACTGATGCCCAGCCAGAGCATCGAGGTCTCTTTGCCTATCAACACCATCGGGCCCGTTATGAAGATGGACCCACTTAATAATCTTCAGGTGCAGAATCATTTAAGTATCGCTCATTGTCAGCGTGTTGTGGCACCATGAAAACAAGTATCAGCCAGCAGAGCATTTTTAAGCTAAGTCTGAGGTAATATGTGTATGGGACGGGATAGGGATTTCTGGTTCTGACTTTTATCAAACCTACACTAAATCACTTTCTTGACGCTAAATGCAAATATTTTCACAGTTGCCAGAAAACTTGTGAGGTTATAATTGGTCAGAAAACATATTTCTTTTGTCAAATCACATAAAGTGCAGAATATTAACCTTTTTATATGTGTTATTTAATATGAAGCCCCCTTACTGTTTTGTTTCTTGTACACAGGTGGCTGTGAAGAACAACATCGACGTTTTCTACTTCAGCGTACTCATCCCTCTTAACATATTCTTTGTCGAGGATGGAAAAATGGGTAAGATTCTCACAACTTTATAAAACAGCATCTTCATAACGTCACTGTCCAACAATATATCCTCCACAGTCACTGAAGCAGAAAACACTTAATATCATATGAGAAATGTGTTCATCATTACTATTGTTCACAAGTTGGCTCTGTGTTTTTTGTTTCCACCAGAGCGGCAGGTGTTCCTGGCTACCTGGAAAGACATCCCCAATGAAAATGAGCTTCAGTACCAGATAAAGGAATGTCACCTCAATGCAGGTAGAGGGTTATACATAAAGAATTCAAGTTATGGTTTGCTACCTGAATGTAAGTTATCATCTGATTTATAAGCTCATTTATTGAATTTTTTCCTGCAGTGAAACATCACACAAGTCAGATTTTGTTCTAGAAATACAGTAATTCAATATAAACATGTCATTTTTTGGCTTAAAGAAGTCATATGGATCACTATGACTGATGAATGATAAGCTTAAGTGATGTATACTGTATAATCCTTAACAGAACAGGTTAATGAAAAAATATTACTCACTATATTTTAGTAAATACCATAAAAAACAGGAAGTTTCTTGCTCATAAACCTTCAGATTATTTATCAAAAGTTGCTGATGTACTTATGGATCAGTGACAAATAAGGGTTAGCGAGGTGTTCATATGTTTGGTTTCACATTTTAACCCCTTTTTAATTTAACACAAACAACAATCATCATTTGCAGATAGGTGAGCATCAAGTTTAGAGCTCAGTTTTTTTTTTCAAGCAAATTTAATAATCATAATATTCAGAAACAAAACTACTTGTCTAATTTTGGTCCTTCCCTAGTCCCCAGACCCAGACATTGAACATTTCAGTTCAGCCTCATTATCACTTTTTAAAAAATGTTCTCATGACTTCCTCTTACAATTCACCTGAACACCTTTACACCTCTCTCTCTCTGTTATGTTTTCTTTCTCCATCCACATGCCCATCTCAGGATACTTCAACATTTCCTCTTCCTGTGTACCTGAAGGACAACTGCAACTTCTTTGTTTTTAGAAGATACTCAAAAGATTAGCAGAATCGCTAATAACCCTCAATGGCTGCCCAGGACCAGTGTTGTAGCATACCTGGTCAGGTTTACTGAAACCTGAAGGTTGTTTGTCATTATTTTTTTTTAAAACCCTATGAAGATAATTCACCACCAGTTCCCTGAGAAACCGTTTTCCAGTAGCAGAGTCCTCATTAGTTGGTGCATATATTAGTGTTATAGAACATGCAGTATAGTGATTACAGCTCCAGTAGTGTGTGTTTCTCTTTGTCATTGAGTGATGAATGATGCTTTCATTGCTTCAAGTAATTTTTAATTCTGGTTTTTGCAGACACAGTATCAGGGAAGTTGCAGAATAACAACATCTACACCATTGCAAAGAGAAATGTAGAAGGCCAGGACATGCTCTACCAGTCCCTCAAACTAACCAACGGCATCTGGATCTTGGCCGAGCTACGCATTCAGCCCGGCAACCCCAACTATACGGTACAGTATTCATAACAGTCAAGTCTTATTGAGGACTATCTTTTTAGGATACTGGCAGTCTAGATTGGTAATGTTTTTCACTAATTTATATTCACTCTCAATCTGAATTTAATTATTATGAATAGCTATGGAAACAAAGTTAGTCCAACTACTTAAAAGATCCTATTGATCAGCAAAAAAAAGAACATTTACACCTACAAATCATTGTGGACACCACCAGTATGTGTATAGATACCAATCTGTTTAAGTTTTCTCTTACAAGATGAGATGTTGATTACTATGAGTCCCACATTATTGCAGCAGCAAAATAGAAATAAATAAAAATGAATAACGGAGAATAAATAGGTACAAAAGCAATAAAAACAGTAGTAGTAAAAAGTATAGAAAAATAATAGTAGTAATTGAAGAGCACTCTAAAGTCTTAATTAAAGACATTAATGGCTTTGTTACAGCCATTTTACTTTATTACATTAT